>CATIWF010141782.1:0-100170 GCA_949630135.1 Balakata baccata
AAAAAAAAAGCAATAATGCTGCCTGCTTGCAAGATAGGAGTCATTTGCTTACTGAAGCCAAGGATATCCAAAACTTTATTTTGAAGTTCTACGTCAATCTCTTCAAAGACAAACTCAAGATAAGTCCTAATGTTTCCAAATGAAATTTCAAGCAAATCAGTCCTCTCTCTTCTTCTTTTTTGGAACAACCATTTTCTTTGGAGGAAGTAAAAAATGTTACATGGTCTTGTGAGGTTGCAAAGTACCTGGCCCAGATGGTTTCAACTTCAAATTTTTCAAAAAATGTTGGCATATAGTTAAAAAAGATGTTTTAGTGTAGGTTAATCATTTCCATGACAAAGGTTCATTATAGAGTTCAATATGCTCTTCTTTCATTACTTTGGTGCCGAAAGTTGAAGGAGCAAATGAGTTAAGTAAATAATAAACCAATTAGTTTAGTATGCAGTCTCTACAAAATTATATCTAAGCTACTTTCAATCATATTGAAGTCTGTAATTGATTAGGTGATCAGTGGCTGCCAAAGTGCTTTCATTCGTGGAAGACAAATTATTGAGAAGAAATCATAGATTTTGGCCAAAAAGAGAAGGAAAAAAGAGCAATAGTGAAGTTAGATTTTACTAAAGCTTTTGACTCTGTCTCTTGGGAATATTCTCTTGATGTTATGAGGTGTATGGGTTTTGGAGAAAACTGGCTTTAATGGATGAAATCATGTATTTATTAACCTATATTCTCAATTTTGGTTAATGGTTTGACTACTAATTTTTTTCTCTTGAAAAAGGGATTAGACAAGGGGATCCTTTGTCCCCATTTTTCTTCATTATTGTTATAGAGGGCTAAGCAGGATGATTCATAATGCTAAGACATTGAATCTGGTTAAAGGTTTGAAGGTTTTCCGAAATGATCTTTCGATGCCACTCCTTCAATTTGCGGATGATACTATTCTTTTTTATCGAGCAAATTTGGATTAACTAGCAAATTACTAGAGTATTGTTAGATGTTCTGAGGTTGTATTTGGTTTAAAAGTTAATTTTTAGAAGAGCTCCTTAATTGGTCTTAATGTGGAACCAAGTTGGTTAACTGAAGCCTCCAAATTATTGAGACATTCAATATCTAACTTACCAATCAAACATTTAGGATTCCCCTTAGGCTCTAACCCAAGAAGAAAGTTCACTTGGGAGCCTATCCTATTAAAAATTAGAAGCAGGTTGTCACATTGGAAAGCTAAATATTTATCTTATGTAGGAAGACTCACATTGAGAAAATCAGTCTTGAGCAATTTAGCATTGTATTACTTATCTTTGTTTAAGAACCCAAAAGGGGTAGCTATAGAAATTGAAAGTCTTCAAAGAAGATTTTTATGGGGTGGGACATATGAAAAATGGAAGATGCACTTACTAAGCTGGGAAAGCATCCAAAAAGCTAAGAATTTAGGGGGACTAGGGGTTGGTTCAATAATGGAGAAAAATAGAGTCATGTTATTCAAATGAGTATTGTTATTTTTTAAAAGAAAAAAATAACGAGAGAAGCGGAAGAATAAAAGGAAGAAATGAAAACTTAAATCCTTAATTAATATGCAAACTTACAACAACTTACATAGAAAAATTTAAAACCAAATCACTAAGATTAAGGTCCTAAAATTATGGAGAATTAAATCAAATTACTAAGATACTAGGAGCAAATCAAGCTATAATCATAATAAATCAGAATCTAATCTCACTTAATTGGGAACTAAATAACATAAAATCTTCAACCTAATCTCTGACCGATTACACTGAGAAACACAACATCACACTGAGGAGCAATAGCTCTCTAGCAGCACAGCATAAGCATCACAACACGAGTTGCGTCCTTATGCAAGCCTATGTCCCTTGGGTTGACAGATCCAAAATACTTCTTTCTAACACTCCTTCTTGTTTTGGGAACTAGAAACACAAAGACACTTCTTTCCAATATTTCTCCTTGTTTGGGAGCTAGAAACATGAAGACTCTTCGTCCTAGCACTCCTCCTTATTTAGGAGGTTGAAACACGAAGCTTAACTTTTGACTTTCTTGTCTTCTTCTCTTTATGAGCCTTCAATTGAACCATTGTAGGGTTAGCTGGAAGTGTAGGAATTTCATAATATGTCTCTAAGTACACTGACCACATTTGGAATTTAGACACAATAAATTAACATTCATCTTCATCAGCTTCCCAAAGTTCTTGAACCATTGTAGGATGGATTTTCATAATCCTCTTCATCAACTTTCCAAATGTCTAGGGCCTCTAAATAAGTATCCAAGCACATTGCCCACATATGGATTCAGACTCCATAATAGATAGGTCCTTCAAGAAGATAGCTCTAATACCAAATGTTGTTATTCATTAAAAGAAAAAAAAAATAAAGAGAGGAATGGAAGAACAAAATGAAGGAACAAAAACTCATATCCTTAATTAATCAATAAAATTAGAGCAATTTATATAGAAAAACTAAAAACAAAATCACTAAGATTAAGATCCTAAAATTATGAAAAATCAAATCAAATTATTAAGATCATGGGAGCAGATCAAGCCATGATCATAATAAATCAGAATCTAATCCCACTTAATTCGGAACTAAATAACATAAAATCTTCAACCCAATCTTTGACCGATTACACTAAAGAGAACAACAACATCACACTGAGGAGCAGTAGCTCTCTAGCAGCATAGCACCAGCATCACAACACGAGTCGTATCCTTGTGCATGCCCGTCTCCTTTGGGTTGACATATCCAAAACACTTCTTTTCAATAGGTATGGAGATTTGAATGAATGACGACACTCTTTGGAAAAAGATTGTAAAAAAAAAGTATTATCGGTATTAGAGATTATCATTATCTATAAGGGGCGGCCTAGAATCTATATTGTGGAGTGTTACTCTTTCATCATGTAACTCAGATGATAATATGAAAGAGGTAATTCTTAATGGGATTCGATTTTGTCTAAGGAATGGCAACCAAGTATTATTTTTGGGAAGATACTTGGTGTGATGCCAACTCTTTTGCATATAGATTCCCTCGATTATACCAAGTTTCAATCAATCATTTTAATAATGTGAGTAGAGTGGGTTTTTGGGATGGCCTAACTTGGGTTTGGGATCTCAAATGGCATAGACCTTTATTTTCATGGGAAGAGGATATGCTAAACATGTTAATAAGTGAAATTAGGAAAAAGGCAGTTGTTGATGTGAACGATAGACTTATATGAACTTATGATCCAAGAGGTCAGTTCTCTGTTAAGTCTATGTACTTAAAATTATCTCATTCTCAATATCATAACATTATCTACCAGGTCCCTAAGATTTGGAGAAATGTCTGCCTTCCCAGAGTGGAGATCTTTATGTGGCTTATGCTTAATGGAAGAATTAACAATAGATATCAGCTTTTTCAAAGAGAAATCATTGACGTTTCAAGTAATTTTTGTCCCTTTTGTTTAAATGCTCAAGAATCTATTGAGCACTTGTTTATACATTGTGTTCTCCATGTCACTTTGGTATAAATTAGCAAATTGGTGGTAATCTCATTGGTGCATTCCAAAAATGCCATATGAGTTAGTTGAATGTTGGGGTTTCTTTAGTTATGGCACTTTCTCAAAGAAAATTTGGTTCTTTGTTTTATACACAATCTTTTGGACAATTTGGCTTGTGTGTAATAACTCTATCTTCAATCATTCCATGATAAATAAGGAGAAATTGTATGATCTTATTCTCTTTTGAGTTGCAGCTTGGATCAAAGCGATTTACTCATCTTTTCCCTTTTTGGGATCTATGCTATTGCTATCTTCTAATTGTGTTATTAGTTGAAGCATATCAGTAAGGAAATCTAGAAGTGCTAATTGGATACCTCCTCCTCATCTCCACCTGAAAAGGAATACGGATGCCTCCTCCTTAGGGAAACCAGGTCCATCTGGCATTGGTGGTGTCTTAAGAGACCACACAAGATTGTTCGTGGGACTTTCCTCTTGCCCCTTGGATGTGTTGGAATCGAATGAAGCAAAGATAAAAGCTATTCTCAAAGCTGTGGAGTTTTTAGTTGAAAGTCAGGTATATAGAGATGTTAAGATCTTTTTTGAGTTTGATTCCTTCAATGCCATTCAGTGGGTAAATGGAATATATGGTGATGTTCCATGGAAGATCTGAGATGATGTTTGTAGAATTAAATATTTGTCTAATAGATTAAACTCTCCTATTTTCTCCCACATTTATAAAGAATTGAATAGTGTGGCAGTTAACAAACATTCATATCTTGTAGCTTGGATCAGTTGATACTTAGGAGTTCGTGGGTTCTATCTACAATTCATATGCTTTACTGGTATTGGATACTCGATTTTGGTCCAAGCCTCGTAACTTTGACACATTTAAAGAAAGAGTTTCTTAAGTGCCTGGGTATTAATTTGTCCATATTGATTTGCTTTAACTTTCTTTTGGGCTCATTTAGGTATATGTTTTTTTGTCTACAAAGTGGCTGCCCTATATATTATCTATATTATTGGTTGGTTTTGCGTTATTGTTATTATTTGTGTACTTCAACTCTGTATTAAAGTATTGGGGCTTTTTCACATAATATTGTGTTATTTAGATTTTTTATTGGGATGTAAGTGGGTAAGCCTGATGGCTTGGATAGTTTCCAACACAATATTATGTTTTTCCCCATAACTATCTAATAAAATTAACTCATATATATATATATATATATATACTCAATGTATTATCTTTTATTTTTATTAATTTAAATCATATTTTAATTATTTGTTAGTTAGGTAAAAATTCTATAACCGTGCAACGCATGGTATAGACCTATGGCCCAGACTCCTATAGGAGGCAACAGTGAAGAATTTTCTGTAATGGGCAAGAGTCTGACAGAGCAATGTCCCGTGGAGTTAGAAGGCCTACGAGTAAAAAGGAGATGAATAATTATCTGCTTCTGAAAAAATCGAAGAATTTTTTGGAAATCCTATAAGATCCATTCATTCTTTTTTTTTTCTAACAATCATCAAAACTTCATTTGAGTTTGAATCCTATTGAGAGATCCACTAGAAATTAGAAATTGTTGAATAAATAACAAAATATTTCTTTTGTCCCTTCTAGATGATCTGAAAATAAAAAAATTCCAATAGACTTATTTGAAAGGTCTCATTAGTGTGCATCCAAGTAGGAATTGAACGTACCAATTTACCAATTATAAGTTGGATTCTTTAACCATTCAGCCATAGATGCTAGTACACAGTGAATAACCAAATTCCGATTAATGAAATTTTTAAGATAAATCAATATAATTTAGGAAGAATCAATCAAAGAATATATATATATATATATATCATTTTCATCAACTAGCAGCTTTTTTTTCTTCCTCAGTGCCTCTACCCTCTATAATTCTTGTAAAAATGGGTCATATTTTTTCATGGTAGCTATTGTACTTTTATTTTTTTTTAATTATTATTTTGATTGTTGCTTTTCATTTCATGGTTGCAGATAGACGTCACTATTTGATTCAAATAATTTTGGATCAAAATTTTGAAAAAAAAAAAAGATAATTTATAATTTTTTTATTTAATATAATTATTTTTTTAGCACAATAAATTTTTAAAATTATATATACTTTAAAAAATAAAGTGATTCCTATTCCTATTCCAATGTTTATCAAATAAATGCAAGTGAAATTCTATTCTCATTCCTTAAAAAATAAAAAATGAACCAATTAATATACTAAAATCAATAATTCTCATTTCATTCTCAAAAACTCCATTCACAGCTCCTTTTTATTCTATTCATATTTTTTTGCTGGATGTTGAATTATTAAATCAAATTTGCTAAGAAAGTGCAAATTTTGATTTTGGATTTAATTATTTATTTTTGTTTAAGTTAAATTTCTGCCGACAATGTTGGGATTATGTGTCACGATTGAGAAGCTTCTGGGTAAGTAGAAATCGTGAATGACAAAGAACAACAGAGAGTGTGGATGAAAACCAAGAATCTATATCTGCAAGTCAGTCAAGTATTTCAATTCAATTGGACCGAAGAGATGACCAAGTTTATCCGAAGTTAGTTGCTCGCTTTTCTTTTATCTCTTCAGTTTTCCATGTGGGATTATCTCTAGCAAAATTTACAAGTTCAAGAGTATGAACAATACTAAAAACAAATAAAGGTTTGGAGAAGAAAAACAGATATGTTGGTCTATAAACATGACGTGAATTTTTAGATGGAAAAGGATAGAATCTACTTTCTGAAACAAGGAAGGGCAGAACCTGCAACAGCAAACACAATGAGGGAAACTGTGGGTCCCATACTTTAAAACCCTAATAGTACCATTTTCTTCTCCATCATCATCATCATCATCATCATCCTGGTAGTCCGTCTTCTTTTTCACTATTTATTCCCCGCGCGCTCTCTCTGATCAATCCAGGGAGAATGTTCTCTGTAGATTGTTATATAACTATTGAAGCTCTTTTTTCTTTATTCTTCCTTTTTTTTCCTCTCTTTATTGTTTTAAGAAATAATAATAATAGAAAAAGAAATTGGAAGTGAAATAAAAAAAAAGAGCCAAATTTTCAGATTTACCATGTCTGGAGAGAGGCGAATTTTGCCGCAAATTTTCTTTTCCATATGGCATATGATCTTCCGTTGGGCATTGATCACTTTTTGGAAGATCTCCCTCAAGGCATTACTCGTTGGTTGCAGCATGATTTAATTGGAGTTTCTTATGTTAGGTATTCTTTTGTGTTTGTTGTGAGCTTTGTTTACTTTATGTACTGAAAAAAAGCCAAACTTTCTGTATTTTTTTTTTAAATTATCCTGTACTTTTGGTTTTTCTTTATTTTTTTTGTTTTTTCCTTTTTCCAATTTGAGACTAAACTTGTACTATGCTTTTTTATTATTATTATTTCTCAATTTTAACCTGAACTTGAATGTTGATAATAATTGTAACCCAATTTTATAAGCAAAATTAAATATACCTACAAATCTTGCTAAACTACATGAATTGACAAAAAGAATAGCATATCTTACTTATTTCTTATGCTTGTATGAATTGGCAAGATAGTTTTTTAGCTCTCTATATATATAGGTATTTGGAATTGTTATTGGGTATAAAAAAAAAAGCAAATTTTAAATTTTTTTTATTTAATTAACTGATTTTTTTAATTTTTTATAAACTGTTTTTATCAAATCTGCTTCATTTTAAATATAGTTTTTAAAATTCAAAAAAATTAAACATAAAATTTTTTTCTACTTTTCCCAACCAACCACAATTATAAACAGGCCCATAGTGTATGTCTTATTAAATTATAAACATTATTGTAAATATTCAAAATTTAGGTTAACATAAAACTAAAAAAATAATTAAAATGAAAAATAAGTTAGATTTATAAGAGTTTTTTTTATGGCTTAAGTCATATTCAGTCTCCTGAAAATGTTCATTTTCGTTATTTAGCCACCTGTAACAAGTTTTGGTCTACATAGCCTGAACTTCTTTTTTGGTTCATCTTTACATCTGTTCAATTCGTAAAATATGCATAGAGTTTTCTAATACTAATGTTGCAAGAAAAAATATTTGATTTGATCAATACTGTCATGTTAGCAACAATGGGCCATATGATCGATTTTACAAATTAAACGGGTGGCAAAGTGGAGGAAAAATGGAGTTCATGGGACTAAGTGCACCAAAAATCACTGCATGGAGTTAAATGACGAAAATAAACATTTTCAGAGGGTTGGATATAACTTAAGCATTTTTTCTTCTTTAATCATGAGTTTAAAATTAAGAATTAAGGAGAAAGGGAAGGAAGATTATGGCACTGTTTAATAACCATAATCTAGATTATAATCTAGAATTTAAATTACTTTGACTAATAATTAATCTCTATTTGGTAAAGTAGATTATTTAAAAACTAAATCATATATATATATAATAAAGCTACTTCTCCTAACATTCAAAAATAATCTAGTAGATTATTTTTTTTGGTAAATGACAATATTTTATCCATCATTTTAAAAACTTACCTCTTCAATCTTCTCTTATTTAATAATAATTAAGCATTTTCTAAATATACAAATTTGGATCTTTAATTTTTGACACTGTATATGTAATTCTTTTATTATTTTGAGTTGATATTGTTTATTATATTAGATTGAGATCTCATATAATATTATATATATATATATATATATATATATAATTCAATTGTATTATGTTTTAAATATATTTTATTTTTTATTAATACATATAAACATATTTTTTTATGTTCTTTTATATTTTTCAGCTAATTTTAACAAATAGAGTGTAATATTAGTTTTTTTATATAGCTAAAAGGAGAAGGAGAAAACGAGAAATTTCAGAAATTAGAAATGTATAGTTTATTCATTTATATATAAAAAAAGAATTGAATAGTTTATAAAATGTAAATATTTAGTTGCAGAGTCCAAAATCTGAGAATTGATTTCAGGAGATCTCAAAGGGTGGTCCCTAAATTTACCTGAGCAATGTGTCCTTTTGACCTTCTTTTAACGTATAACATATTCCCTAATGCCCAATCAAAAACAAAAAGAAAGAGAGGCCCATTCTTTATTAATTTATTTATTTATTTTCTTCCTTTTGGGTATGAGAATGAGATTCCCTAGTAGCTATAATCATAATCCTCTGCTCCTCCTCCTGCATTTTTTCTTGCTTTTTCTTTCCCCAGAATCCCTTCTCCCCCTTTCTTTTCTTTCCTTCTTTCTTCAATCCCTCGCCAGACATGCGTTTCTGTGTCTCTTTATCCCCAAAAATCATGAAATTCCTGAAAATACTTTGGGCTCCATACTCAGACTTGTTTTTTTTATGTCTCTTAATTAAGCTTGTTAGATTTCAAGAAAATCAAGAAACCAAGGAAAAAAAAAAAAAAGGAAAACTAATACGATGTCTCTTGGGAATTCAAGAAAATCAAAAGAAAATTTAATATATGCAGATAAACCTAACTATATAAGCAGAATGTGCTGTGTGGGAGCTCACTACTTATTCTTCTTCCACTGCTCCACTAGCTAGCTATGAAAAAAGAAAAGAAAAAGGACGGTGGATTAATAATAAATATTATCATATGGGGTTGGAATTTCTTGATATGCTTTGGATTTCCAATTCCTTTTTGCTTTTGATTTTGTATTAAAGCAAAGAGAGCAAAAACAATAGGGCCCTAGGAGCAAGTGGTGATTCTCAATTGTGAGTTTCTATGATATATATACCTTTACCACTTACCAGGGCCCTGATTTAATTGTTGCCCATATATGAAACCGAAACAAACATTGACAAAAGATTTAATATCAACAGCTTTTTTTTTTTTTTTTTGGTTTTTAATTATGGCAAAATTAATCACATAAAAGGAAAAAACTTTGAACCCTATTTTTTTTATAAAAAAAAAGGATCTTGGAGTTTTCTGTTTTATTTTTAGTTTATATGACGGCAAAAACTAAACAAGCACCGAAGTTCTTTACACCTCGACAAGGTTTCTTATAGCTGATTTGATGTAATCTTTAATCTTTTGGCTTAATGAACTCTTTTAGCTAATACAAGAAAACCTTTTTTCACTTTTAATTCGTTCAAAAGAAACAATTAGCAATAAAGCAAACCCATAATTACCTTTTATGCAAAAAATCATAAGACAAAAGCAAAAACAAAAACAGCTAAGACATAATAATAGCCACAAAAAGATAAGAAAAAGAAGCCCTAGTTATATGGATATATATATAATTGAAGATTTTTACATATTTAAAAAAAATTATAAATTAATTTAATCATGATCCATTATTTTCGTTTTTCTTTTGTTTTTTTTTTTGATAAACAATTTTCAAATTTATTATTATGTGAGGGGAAAACATTATTTTCGTATTTAAAAGAATATATATATATATATATATATTCACATAATTGAAAAGAATAATAAAAATAAAAATAAATGGCTATGAGTAACTCTGTTAAATTAATAAGACAAATCAATTATTTGATCTTTTGATGTATGATCACACACACTAGAAACATCTTGGACACTAGCTATATAGCAACAATCACCAGTCTTGTAAACTGTGAATTTGGTTGTTCCTCTTCTTCAATTTACTCCTCCTTTTTCCCCCTCACTCTATTATATATGGCCGAAGGCTTTCTAGGGCATAGCAGCTACTCATATGTACCCATTTACCAAAGGTCTTAGTGTGTGTGTGTGTATATATATATATATATATATCAAAAAAAAAGAAAAGAAAAAAAAATCCCTCGTTATAAGTGTAAAGAATAGATGGGAGCGGTGGTAATGAAAATTCCTCCCCAAAAAAGCAAACCATAATAAAAATTATTCTGTGTGCAGAGGATTCAAAGATAAGCATCACATCATGAAAAACCCTAAAACCTTGAAAGAATGATATTCCAAAAAAGCGGAAGATAAGTAAAAGTATTAATAATTAAAAAAGAAAAGTAGTACCTTTCACCCTTTGGTTTTTAGAGATCAAAGAACCTGAATCTTTGCAAAATTACAATGCTGCCCTTTGTCATCCAGATGATGATAATAATAACCCTTGCAAAATAAGAAACTAAAAAAAAAAAAAACCAAAAGAAGAAGAAAATCTGCAAATCACCATGAATATATAATATATGGGAATATATATGCATGGCTCCTCATACGCCATCCACGGAGGCCATCGGTGATCCGGGGGGCTCTGCAAATGGCATACAGGGAGCCAGGCACATACAAAAATATATGCTTATGCATCCCATGGGCTCATACGTGTGCGTGATTGAACCCCATGAAATGAAACTATATATTATAAGTGCATATTATAAGTAGCAAATAAATTAACAAAATGGGCAACTCTCCCATACTTGTGAACAAGAAGAAGTGAAATATTAGGTCAAAGAAATGGAAGCAATTGAGGGATTGAAGGGAAAGAGAGAGGGGAGGAGAGTGGTATTTATGGAGAGGGAAGAAGAGAAAAAGATCTAAGAAAATAATGAAACTTAGTCATAACCTTTTTTTTTTTTTGTGGGTGTTAGAAAGTCCCACATAAAACTCTATTGAATTGGCATAAAACAAGCAAACCCAATAGCTAAACCTTGGTGAAAAAGAAGAAGGATTGCTTTTTTTTTTTTTGGTTTTTAATTACTTCTTTTTTTTTTTTATGTGGTAATTTGAGAGGGAAAGAAGGAAAGATGTGGGATTAGTAATGGCACTCTAAGCTTACAACTAAATATAGACACCGATATGTGAGTGTGAGAGAGAGCAAAAAATAAAATAAAAAGAAAAAAAATAAAAAATATTTGATGTGGTGGGTTTCCTAAGCTAACCCTTATGGTGGTTTGAAATCTCCTTTTCTGGGTCGTAAAGCAGAGGTTACTTTCCTTTCTCTGAACCTGTTTTTTGTCTGTGAGTGCTTGGATATATATGGATTCTTTCCTTCTACTCTTTTATTATTTTTTTCTTATATATATTTATATAATTGAAACTCACAATACAAAAAGCACATCTATATGTACATACCCAAGATTATATTAATTTATTATCCAATATATATTGTTTATTATTCATCTTTTTCTTTATCTCCACTTCTTTTCTTCTTTTCACTCTCTTTTTGTTCCATTATTATTGGTATTATAATATATGATATAGTGATAATTTAATTAATTAAAACATTGCTATTGAACAACTGAGATTCTCTCTTTTCCTCAGTCCTTTTCTGTTTAGATCTTATTAAATAACTCTTCCACTTTGCTCATATTCGTAATGAATCAATTAACTATTATTTTTTGTTTGTACCACATGTATTTGAGAAATATATGAAACCCCATTAGGTTTATATGTTCTTTTTTTATAAGCATGTATTTAATTTTATTAAGAAATAATTGGAAAAAAAAAACCACGAGATGGTGAAAAAAACTATTTCCTAAACTAAGCAAAAGACGCCAAGCAAGATCTAGGTTTATATATTTGTCTCATTTTTATTTCCTCTTCTGGTTGTATCGGGTCATCCAACATATTTCCTTACAGATTTCATATAGGTGACACTTATTATTCGGTTTGAATTCGCGCCGGACAACTTATTTAAATGACACTCATTATTATTTAGGCATAAACTACACGTGACCCTTCTAATTTGTTCATTTTTCTCAAATTATCTACTTAATCGGTTTTTTTTATCATATTTGCATTCTAAATATTATTTTTGGATCATATTGTTACATTTAAAATTTGAAAAATAAAATATATCATGTCACAAATTGCTTGTAGGGCAATAAATTGTGTTAATTTACACTCTAACTGTTATATCAACAATTTGTGGTATTATATATATATTTAAAATTTTTTAAAATGGCAATATGATCCAAAATTAACTTTTGAAGGATAATTTGGATCAAAAACCCATTAAGGTTGCAATATAGGAAAAATAAAAAAAATTCGAGAGCAGGATTATGCCTATTATTTGCTATGGTTTTCTTGAGGAAATTAATTGATCAAAAAGACAGTCAATATTCAAATATATATACATTAACCAAAAAATTTTCAAAGGTAAAATTCTAAGTTGTAAGCAGATATATGTGATTGTTGTATGAATAGTCATCATCCTTGTAAGAATCTTTAGCTGTCAATATAAGCCCACCAATAGAATTTTTGTGTTGACATTAAAAACAATAAGGGTGTCAGGTTCGACATATATATATATATATATATATATATATATATAACATTTCCTTTTTATTTCTAATAATACGGAAAAAGAGAATTGAATTTGAAACCAAACTCAAGTCCATGAGTAAATCTATCACCAGGCTATATCTATAGATTCTTTCTAATATTTAATAACTATTTGCTTTATTATATAATTTAATTTCTATACTAAATAGTTAAATTCATGTACCGATCCCTACAACCCAAATTTTAAAAATAAATAAATAATAATTGATGAGCCGACAATATTCTTCATTTAAATAACACTTGAATTATCTTCTGACAAAATAGTATGCTTTATAGCATATAACCTTAGCAATCCATGTGAAAATGTAATTATTTAGCCACCACCCTTTCTAACTTGGTGATCTTGGTATGCCCCCTACACTATTTGCAATTACAAGCTTTTTTTTTTTTTCTTAATATGGTATTTGAAATTAGTTAGATTAATTCATAATATATTGGGTATCACTCTCTCGAAAGTATTTAAACTAGTTACATATTCAGAAGTCGAATTCAAAATCTTTAATTAAGTTGGAAGAATATAATGTCAATTCATTCATACCCTTTTAGATATTATTTTTCTAAATTTAATTATAAACAATATTTTGACTGAAATTCAAACTTAATTCTTATAATTTTATAAATAATTTAATATGATAATACCCGAAACATAATTATTTGCATGTGTTAATTTATTGAATCAATTCTAAATAATTACATAAATAACGAGCAAAACAATATAAGAAAGAGAGAGGTTCAATTTGAAATATTCATCTTCGTTTTCTTTGTCTGATATTCTATCTTTGTGTAGATGAATATGTCTTTCAAATGTTGCAAAAGATATGCACTTCTATTATTAAATTGCATAATTTATGAAATATAAAGTTCAATAAATCAGATTTTCTTCATAATTTATGAAATATCTATATTGTAATGAAATGTTCAAATTATTATAATAATTTATGGAGACAGAAGTAAATATAGCGGGTTGTCAATGTCGTGCTATAGACTAATGACCATAATTTTTTTATTTAATATCTAAAATTAATCTGACTAATCTAGAATGTATTGAGTCATATTTTGAATAACAGTGAAATACTATTTAAAAAATATTTAAAATAGTTGTATATTTAAAATTCGAATTTGAAATTTTTGATTAAATTAACAGTATCAAAATTATCAACATCCTTTGGATAATAATTATCATAATTTTGACATACGTTACAATAATTTGATATCACTATATTGTAAATGTTGTGGTAGTGATAGATATAAATTTAAAAATGGTACTTATAACACTGCCGACCAAGAGCAAGGACTGAGAATGAAATAGGAAGCTGATAAGAACCTAACAAAAGTTTGATACATAGTCATTATACACCTACAACTCCATATGTAGGTCTATATTTATTATTAGAAACAAGTTTCATGAGTCAATTTTAAAGGCCAACAGAGAAAAATCTTTAAAATAATTGCTTTTTTGACTTCTTTTTTGTGTTTGACACCTATTTTATACATAATGTCCTCATGTCATGTAGAACCCTATTTAGATAGCAATAATGTTATTTATATGTCCGAAAAATTTTTAGATAGATTTAATTTATTATATTATTTGTATATTAATTTAATTTAATTTTATATTGTATTTATATCAATTAATGTAAATAAAATTATGAAATATATATCACTATATAATTGTATTAATTTATAGATAATATGATATATTGGATCTATATAAATTTCACACTTATTAAATGTTACATCAAATTGTGTGACAATCGCTTTAATCTTACTGTCCCCAAGAATCCCAAAATTTATATCCAAATGTCTGAAATTGATATATATCATAGGTGGCCATCAATTCCTGAGTTGAAGACTTACATTTTTAGCTGACTATGCAAAGAAAACTAAAAATAATGATATGTATAAGAAGGGTATTTAGTTTATCAGATGATAGCTATCTAGCTCTTAATTACCAACCAAGTCAATGCATTCAATAAACCATATATATATATATATATATATGGAATTATAGGTTCCGATAATTATTAAGATAATTAATAGTTGCTGATTTTGAGAAACTGGATTTAAACTTTTTTTTTCCAATCAATTAATATCAATTTTAGTTCCTTTTATAATTGAACTAATTAATCACTCTCCTATCAAAATTAGTTAATAACACAATTAGTGGCATGTTATATTCATTTAAGGATAGTCATTCTTAACTTTTAAAAATGTATGTAATAGTATGTAAATTTATGTTATTTTTTAAGATGTTTTCTTCATAAAAAATATTATAAGCTTATTTTTATATTCTGCATTTACATTACTGACTTTTTATTCTATTAACTTAAAGAATCTGAACACAACCATTATTTCTAAATAAAAAATAATATATATATATATATATATATATATATATATATAGCATTTTCATCCTTTAGGCAAAAGAATTCCCAACACTATGATACTTGCAAAGTTCACTTTACACAAACATAATTGAATTTCTAAAGGGTAAATATTTATTTCATTATGTCTAAAATTTCTTTTTGAAATTATAATAATTCATCTTTTCCATATTAACACTATTACTTTGAGAAAATATGAGATTTTATTCATCTATCACTTTTATATAATCAAAGAAATTAATTTTTTTTAATTTTATCTTTAATATTATGTAAAATTCCAAAGTTATTTATTAGGCTTTCTTATTTTATCTTTTCCAATAATTTTACGTTTTTCAATTCAAGGGTAATTTATTATAAATACTCATTTTCTTCTAAATTTAAGATTCATAAACGACTTATTAATCCCAGTGAAATCACCAAAAGTGACAATTAATATAGAATGAAAGGAGTGTATTATATATATATATATACTGTGCCTAAATATATTTTGTCTGCCTTACCCCGTTTAACACGGCAAATATTGAGTCACAGCTGGTTGATTACAATTTATTAAGATTATATATAATTGACATATGTTATGATTCATTTCTTAGGCAGAAAGAATCAGTGATGAAATCATATGATTAAATGAGACTATTTTCTTTTCTTTTTCTTTTTTTTTTTCTGATCAAGTACATATTGGGAGATAGGCGAGTAGGATTCATTGCTTAAAAAAAGTTTAGAATCTTTAACTAAATGGGCGACAGATGATTTCTTAAAATATAAGTATTTTCTTTTTCCTGAAATCATGCTAATTAGTTAACGATCATGCAAAGAAAATAGTCTCATTTTATATTATTTCAATAAGAAAAAGTTTGAAATCAAAATAGCTAATCGTATTTAGCAATATTTAATTTAAGTTAAAAACATTTTAATTTTAAGGGGATCTTATGTAAATTGAAACCTTAAAAAGATGAGTTTAAAGCTTCTTTAGTTATTAAAATTGTCCAAGAACCAAAGAAAAATAAAAAAATTATACTTTCCTTTCTTCCTCACTAAATTGGTGAGAAAATGATTTTAGCTTTTGAAAAATAATTAAAAAAATAATAATTTTTCTTTTCCATTCAGTAATTAAGATTAGCGACGGGTTTTCCTGTCGCTAAATTGTATTTTTCTTATAGTGACTTCATTTTTATTTATTTATTTTTTTTACATCAAATTCCTTGTAAGAAAACACCAAACTTAAATTAAGAGTTTCAAAATTGACTTGTAATAAAAGTGAAAGATGTTGAATAAACGAGTTTTGAGTCTAACTCATTCCAAAAGCCAACTTTAAAAATTACGAATGTCAAGCCATTATAAAAAATATTTAATTTGTACAAAGAACTAGTCACGCTTATAGAGGTGGTTTGCTCCCATGCCATGATGAGTCTTGGCTACTATGACATTATCAAAGCTGAGCTATGGGCTACTTATGAGGAGATGGAATTAGCTTATTTACTGGATATCAACAAACTTTTGATCGAAATCTTAAAGGAAATTGGAATTTCCTCATTAATTGTTGCTTCATTATTGGAACTATTGAAGATTTGATCGAAGAGTTCGAGATGATCCAATTCAGGCATATATTCATGGAGACAAACTTTGCGGCAAATTTTTTGGTTAACACATCTCAAAATTATGGCCTAAGAACTCATGTTCTTGCTGATCCACTAGCTGACTTCTCCTCTTGGTTGATGCATCACTTGTGTAGCATTATCTATTTTCGCTAATTCTGTTTATTTTGTGAGCTAGGCTCACCTGTCTGTAAAAAAAAATATCTGGATCTTTCAATTAACTGATGTAGAATATCTCAATAAAAAAGATTTTTTTTAAAAAAAAAAAAAAGAAGTGCAAACATAATACACTTAGAACAAAAATATGAGTGAATGTGTTAGAGTATGTTCTTGGTCAACCTTTTTTGACAATCTTTTTGTCCCTCTTTATAAAAAGAAGATAAAGTAGACAAAACCCCAACACAATGAGTGGGAATTAGTTGTTAGAGAAAAGTACATAATTTAAAAGTGACAAAATGCAATTAACTAAACATAGTTAATTAATAATTCAGTATAAGAATGATAATCAATGTATAAAAATAGAAACTAAATAATCCAAACAACAAAGAAAGATGAAGAAACAGTGTCTACACATACTTGTTTTGCTCATAAAAACATGAGAAAAGTTAAATCTTAAGGACAAAGATTAATGACAGAGAAGTATATCATTTGAGACAAACCCTTTTCTCTGTCTTTTAATTTTTTGTTTTTTCAAGGAAAAAAAAAAAGAATATATGAACCTTGAGCAAAAGAAAGCTAGCTTTAATATTAATAATAAGGCTGCCAAGAAAAGCATGGGAGAAGTAACAAATAATAAAATATTATCAATAATAAAATAAATATTCAATCCAAAGATTATGACACAATTAGTAATACATGTTAAGTTTGTTGGAATAATTACTCAAATTCTACTAAACACAATTTTAGGAAGGAATAAAGAAATTTAACTCTGATTGAACTCTAAGGAGGATTAACCTAAGGAACAAAATAAAAATTAAAAAAAATAAAAAGAAGAGAAAATAGTAATAAACAAAATGTTTGGTAGTCAAAAAAGAGTACTGAAGGGAGGGTCGACTGGTGGGTCTGCTGACCTGAGACTCAGAGAGAAATTAAAAAATAAAGGAAAGAAAGATTGATCTTCCATGTCCAGAAAAGGCTGCTAAGATGGAGTTTCTTTTTTCTTTTTCTTTTTTTGCCAGTTTCATTGTAATGTAAATTTTATAATAATTTATTATATTTTCTTTAAAATATAGTCAAAATAAAATAAAATAATTTGAATTAAAATTGGGAAAAGCAATTTGATGATCTAAAATTTTATCGTGTATAGGGTTGGAAGGAACAAGTGTGGGAATCCTCCTGTCATATTGTTTGTTTTTGTTTATTTCTCACCTTATATTCTTCCCCTTCTTTAATAATAAAAATAAATTAAAAGTGGACTAAACACGGCATAGAGTTTATTTGGAATTAAGTTTCGGAAATATATTTTTTAGAAAAAATATAGAAACAGGTAAATATATATTTTTTTTATAAATAAATATTTGGAAAAAATAGTTTATAAAAAATTAAAAAAAATCAATCAATTAAATCAAAAAAATTTAAAATCTGCTTTTAGGATACTGAACAATAATCTCAAACACTCTTATAATATATATATGATTTTTTTTTTGGCATAAACTACACGGAAATTTATTTGTTTCACAGTTTGAAATTAATTTTACTTAGAGTTTAATCACATTTAATGTTTTTAATCCTCTATAAAAATATATTTAATGAGATTCAAATCTGAATTTTTTTTTTCAACAAACTAAGTCTATGTTGCAAGACTGAGCCACAATCTTTGAATAGAGTTTTGTATTATATTAATTAAGAATTAATAACAATATGAACAAAGTATAAAACATCTCTAATTCTATGCTCCTCGAAGTAAATCTGACAATTTGGGATACGATACGATTAAACGATATGAAATGATACGGATTTAGACGGATATGAATTTGACCTTAACGGATATGAATTATAACCGTATTAATACGATTAAGACAAAAAAAATCATAACATATTAAGATACGATTATAATATTTTACATATTTATAATATATTTATATATAATAAATTTACAATAAATTATATTAAAATTAATTGTATTAATATATTTTATATATAAATAAGTATTGTATAGCATTATTTTTATAATTATATTAATATTCATATATAATTATATTTCGTGTAGTGTATATATACACATATAAATACGTTTAGTTGACCGCGTCAAATAATTTCGTATAATATAATAGATATACGAAATACGACAAGATTAGATGCGATACAAAATAAAATATAATATAAAATAAGATATTACACAATTAAATATAATTAAGATAAAACACAATACAATTAAATAGAATATGAATTGTTAGCTTTACCTCCGTGCACAAATTGGAATTGCGATTATCAAAATTGCAACGGCAAGTCATGTGCTCTACAGCCTTTTTATTTTTATTTTTTTTTCTCCTTTCAATTATGAGGAAAATTAAAAATTAATGGAGAGAGTTAATTGAAATTTAAAAAAAAAAAAAAAAACGTTACACTTCCAATTAATATGAAAAAAAATAAAGATTAAACTGAAAAAAGATCAAATGTTAGAAGATTTTCGTAATTACTCCTATGTAAAAAATATAAAATATACTTAATTAATTTTTTATTTTTATAAAAAAATATTGATTAATTTTTCCTCGAATTTAACCATAAACAAACATGCATGTTTTAGAGTCAGATGTACCATCACCGATTTTGTAAGTATACGACAACTCTACTTTCTTTTTTCAAAATAAATTTTATACAGTGTTAGCCTTGGATTATTTGTTTTCAATTCTAGCCATTAGATTAGATAATTAGTAATATATAAATTAAATTAATTAATTTTTCTGAGAGGTTCATCAATACATTAGGTTTATTATAGCAAAAGCCTTTTATATAATAACAAGTAAATATATATTCAGTTTTTCAAAAATTAAAAATAAATTTTACACTAGAATAAAAAAATACATTTTTTATTTTCAAAAAAAAGGAAGCCAATTTTCAATTTTTAACAAATAAATATGTTTTACAGATTTTTTATAGACATTAAAAATTTTCATTTTATTTAAAAATATAGATATAAAAACATAAAGACTCATCACATCTTTTTTGTACATAATGTCACTAATTAAAGTAACCTAAAGATCTTAACATTGTTCATGAACTTTAAAATTCCATAAGTTGAAATTCGTATGTAGCGTATTCGATATTTATATTCAAGTGAATTTACATAACATGAAACTTATATTTTATATTTATAGTATATAAAATTTATATTGATTTAAATTTTTTCTGATTGGTTGAAATTTATATCAATTTAAATTTAGAGTATATAAATCTACATATAATAAATACATGATATTACATATATTGAACATATATCATATTTAATATATTTTTTATTATAAAACTATACAAGTAATAAAGGATATATTATGTATTTTTAAAAATTTTAAAAATCACATAGTAAAATAGATTTATTTTTAGATTTCTACTTTCCATTAATTAATTAAAAATTTATATTCATATTTTATTTTTTATTTAAACCGCAGCTAATTTATTTTCTCTAATTTCAAATCCTAAACTAATTAAATTTCTACAAGTGAATATATCCAACTTGGTTTGAAACAAACGATACAATTTATTGTATGACTTCAGTTGTATTATATGTTTATTATACGTTGAATATATAAAGGTTACATCTATTTATACATATAATTATATATAACATACATATAACCAAGTTCTAATAGATTATGCAGTTTGAGTTTATCTTTGCAAAATAATTATATATTAATTATATATAGATTATATATATATAGTGAGTAAAGGAATTGTTCCCGATCAACCCTTAAATAGTAGTTTCTTGAGCTCAAACTGTCCATTTTATAGTGTTTTTAACTATATGAGTACATTTTTCTAGTGTTAGATTTGAGAAATAAAATGCAAAATAAGAGAAACAGAGAGGATAGTCTTACACCTGATTTTTCTTTTTCTGATCAGTCCTCAAATGGTGGTTAACATTGCTAAAACTCTACAATCTAAGGTTTTTTTATTATTTGAGTCCATTTTTAGTGTTAAAATTGCCAAAGTAAGCTAGAAAATAAAAGAAACGAAAGGACAGTCTTGATGTAAGATTTTTTTTCTCCAATCTCTTAAATCTAATCAAATTTTGGAGAAACTAATATCATTTGAGTGATGAGAAGATGGAAAACTAGTTGTAGTTTGAATTTTGTGATGATTGGATATCATTTGGATAGTAAATAAAACTGATAGTGGTATAGTGAGAAGAAGAAGAAGAAGAAAAAAGAGAAAGAAGGAAAAAAATATCTTTAATTCTGATTTTTTTTTTTCAAATGTCTTTTAAGTTGAAAATTAGGATATGCAAACAGAAACAGCAGACATGTATTATTTAATGATGCTAAATGAGAATTTATGGAAGTTGAAGGACAATTTCGGGAAAAAAGAAAAGGGAAGTCAACTACATTATCCATTTCAGCCATACATAATCCACATAATCGATTGAGCGAAATGTGGGACAAATGGTGATTGAAGGACGGGAAAGCAGAAATGTATAAGAAAAATTGATTGCATGTGTCCAAATCCTTTGATCTATTTGCAAATTTTTTTTTAATTTTATCAATTGATTTTCTATATTTTTATTTTTATTTTTTATTTTGTTATTTTTACTGATTTTTTTTTTAATATTAGATTTAGGTGTATATTTAATATATTTTTCATGTAATTAAAATGCTCTTTTATGATCTTTTATTGTCTTATGGTTAGTATTTTGGCTTATATCTGTCAAGGGCTCGGTGGTCCTAAAAAACTAAAGCATGGTTAGAATTTTCTCCACCAAAAGAAAGTAGATTTCGTAATTCTTGTGGAAACAAAAAGCACTACTGTTACTTTCTCTTCTATTTGCAGTTTTTGGGGGAACGCTTCTTGGTGATCTTCTTCTTTTTGTTGGTTTATTGTTTTCTATGGGTTTGGGTTGCTATCACGGGTTGCTTTCTTTGCAGATGGTTTGAAAATGCTGCATCTTTGCTATTTATGGGCCCTGGCTCAATCCTCTCACACAATATTTTCTTAAATTTTGATTTCTTGTTTTGTTGCCTGATGGTGTAAAGTTTTGAAAGAACAAGAATAGAGTTCAGCAGCTGTGTTCTTGTTTTCCACTACTTGGTAGCAGTTGATTGCTTAAGCTTTTAGTCTCTTTGGTTTTCATCATAGTGCTCCTTCCTTTGCATGACCATGCATTGTTAGCACGCTATAAATTGTCTACTTTTCCTCCTTCATGGGTCGGGTTGACTGCACTCCTTCAACACGGGCAGCCAAGTTCAGATCGGGTGTGTTGATGGTTTTAATTCTTTTTAGCTCAGTTAGGCTATAGGCAATGTCCTTTTGCTCTCCTAGTTTCAGTTCAGCTTTTCTTATGTGCTTTTTGCTAGAAGCAAGGTTCTTGTTTTGCTCTTACTTGTTTGCTTAGTTTAGAATGAGATTTTTTTCATCACCTTAATATTTGATTAAGGTGGTTTTTCCTTAAATTTTAGTAAAAATCAAAATGCTTATAAAAAAAAAAAAATTAGTCATTTTTTCTATTTTAAATATGGATTAAAAATTTTATTAATTTGTATAGCCACCAATTGTCTTTATTCATACATTTATTTAATTTTTTTATCATTTTTTAATTAACTTAATTAACAAAGTAAATCTTAAAAATACCTTAATTATAAATAAAAATATATAAACTTTTATTTAATTAACTTAATTAAAGTTATTTACTTTGGTAAATCTTGGATAAATCTTTGATAATTTTTAGTTGAGATATTTACTTGATGTATGGTAAATTTTAGGTAAATTTTAAATAAATTTTGAATAAACTTTATCTAATTTCAACTTCAATTAATTTTGTTGCAAATATTAGATCAATCTTAGATATAACTTGAGTAAATTTTAATTAAATCTTTGATAATATTTTGTAACTTCAATTTTCATTAATTTTGTGGTAAAATAATTCTTGGGTAAATCTCGAGTAAATTTTAGGTAATTTTTAGATAAACCTTAAGCAAATTTCGAGTAAATATTTAGTAAACTTTAGGTAATTTTTGGATAAATTTTAAATAAATATTGTATAACTTTAATTTTTATTAATTTTCAGAAAAATATTGAGTAAATCTTAGTTAAACATTGTATAACTTTAATTTTTATTAATTTTCTGGTAAAAATTGGGTAAATTTTAGGTATAATTTAAGTAAATTTTTTATAAACATTTTGTAACTTCAATTTTCATTAATTTGTGGTAAACTTCGGGTAAATATTAAGTAATTTTTTGATAAATTTTGGTAAATATTTGAGTAAATTTTGTGTAAATTTAACGTTCATTATTTTTCTAGTAAACATTTACATATTAGGTATAACTTATGTAAACTTTAAATAAATTTTTGAAAAACCTTTTGTAAATTTAATTTTTATTAATTTTACAGTAAATTTTGGATAAACAGTTATTTTCGGTGATTTTGCCATATTTGAAAAAAACTTTGAAGCGCTCCATATTTTTGTAAAAAATTTTAAAGAACATTTATTCTTAAAAATAAATTTTGAAAGAGCTATATTTTTATAATTATCTTCCGCTTTTTGTTATTTTTGTAAAATTTTCTTTTTAAAATAGGAATGGAATTCTCATTCCAAAATCAGGTTTGGTATTATATTTTATCTGAAATTGGATTCTCACTACTTATAATTCTAGGATTAGTATTCCTTAAAATTTTGTAGTATTAGAATTCCATTTCCAATTTTTCTCGCTTTGAATTATCCTAGTTAAGAGTTTATAATTCTAGAGGTTAATTAAGCGTTTCTATAATTTTTATAACTTACTCTTCTCTTATTAATCCTTTAGTTTTTTTTAAGGAAAAAATCAAATATCATTCCAAATAAGATGTGTTAATTAAGATGATTAATTTCTAATAAGTCGACTTGCGGTTAATTCAAATTCAAACTCATAAATTTATGGGGTTTTTATGAATTTTAAATAAATTTATAAAATTATTTCGGTTATAAATTATTTTGTTTGTAATTATATTTTTATTTAATTAAAAGTTAGGTTCACAAATTCTCACTGCGAATATTATTTTCTTACTGTTTGAATTATGATTGACGAAAATAAATAGGTTGAAAATTTTTTATTATATTACTAAATGAATAAGAAGGTAACATATAATTTATTTTGTTTAAATTATACTTTCTCACATAGATCCAATTTTAGCTAGAGGTATGTGAAAAACCCACCAAATAGAAATTATGTTTTGATTTAATTTACAATGGTGAATATAGATTTTATCATATTTGAAGGAGTTATTATTAAGATAAATTTTTAGTCTAATATATTTAAACGAGTGGTTATAATTAGTTTTTTTTAATAAAAAAATAGTTTTATTAATTCAAACTAGCAATACATCAATTGAAATATAAATATAAATCTGCTAAGAAACATATATATAAATCCACTAAAAATTATAGAAGATGAAAAGTGAAAAAATTCACAGCATTCAAGTTAATAACATAATAAATCGACACAATGTCGACACGTTTGAAAATATTTTAGTAACTGAAATACCTATGACTCCAATTATGTAATATACTGATAACCATAATCTGATTTGATATTTCTATCTGATTGAATATGCATGTCTGTTTGAATCGCCCACACAAAAATAAAATACAGTAACAAGACGACAAAAAATCAAAAATCGCAACAAGAAGGCAAAATCTCAAAAAATAAACAATCAAAATAAACCTATATATACATGAAATAACTATTTATTTTAAAAATAAATTGATAAAAAAATGTATATAGTGATAATTTCAGGCAAAAAATAGCCAAAAATTATCTTCCCTTACTTAACAAAGATGAACGACTAGAAGAAAAAAATATAATTAATTTAAAATTGATAAAATTTGCACTATATTGTTAGAAAGTATGAGATAATTAATAATTTAAAATTATATCCGTGCATAAAATAAGTAATTTGAAAAATTATTGTTTGCAATATTTTCTATAATTACTTTTTTTATAAAAATTTGAGGCCAAGAATTAATAATTTTTCTATAAAAATTTGAGGCCAAGAATTAGAAACACATCTAGTGATTTCAACTACATTGACACCATCATAGCGTTAATCAATAATAATTACTTAAAAATTTAAATAATATCAATAATAATTTTATCATTTTTTAAAATATATGTAAAAAATAGTAAAAAAATGAAACATAAAGCATAGACTTAAAAAAATAATTACTAATTCATTTACTTGTAAAATATATAACTATTATAAACAAGAGTGATTATGGAAATTAATAAATGTTTGAATTCAATTTCTCATATTTTAAAAATCATATCAAACTAAAAAATAGGATTCCAATTTCTATTGCATGACATGCCAAAAAGAAATATTTAGAATCCTAAACCTATAATTTAGGAATAGGATTTCATTTCCAATTCCTTAAAAGAAAATTTTTAAGAATAGAAAAATACGTTCAAATATTTTCAAAAATATTAATATTTAAAAATTCTTTCAAAACTATCAAATTAATTTTTTCAAACTTCAAATATAAAAAAAAAAAAAATAGAAAACTCAAGTGATAAATAAGTTTTTTCCTCAACATGAGCATGTTGTCCAAAGTTCATTCAAAGTATATGAAATTGATCAAAAGTTTATCAAAAGTTTACTCTTATTCAGTAAGAACGTGTTGTCTCAATGTAAGTATACTATCCAATATTAACATTAAAATTTACCTAAAGTTTAAATTTAATCTTACTCAGTGCAAACATACTACTCAAAGTATATACAAAATTTACCACTGCTCGGTGTGAACATGCTGCATCTACACTAGGCCCAAAATATATCCAAACTTTACTTTTATTCAGCGCGAACATGCTTGCCTTAACTACCCAAAGTTTGACAGTTAATCCAATGTTTACCCTTTTGTGCTAATTATTATGTGCCTCATGTTTATATTTTTATTTTTACCAAATTAAAAGATAATTATTTATATAATCATATTTTGACAATTGATTAAAAATACATATTCCTATCATTCCTTTCAATATCTAAATAAGCAATAGAAAAAACAAAAAATATAAAGTTAACATATAAAAAAATGGAAAAATAGTAAGAAAATCAGAGCATGACAGAAAAGAAGAGGAAATGAATATGAAAACAAAACAATAATAAATAAAAAAACTGAAAATATCGCACCACATTTTGAAGAAATAAAATAAAATGATTGAATTTGAAAATAAAAGATGAAAAAACGGTAAAAACTAAAAAGTGGCATGTAGTAAAAATGAAAAAAAAAACGATTTTTTTTAAAGAAAAAGTTAAAAATCGGTAAACAGTCTAATTTCTCCAAACTTTTTGTAAGTATAATTTCTCCAGACTTTTAAGGATTTGTAAGTAGGACTATAAGTAAACTAAGTCGAGCCGAAGAGTAATGAGTTTGGGTTCAACTTGTCAAAGTTTTGAATAAATTCAAGTTTATTTTGAGTTTAATTCAAGCTTTAATATCTAAGCTCAAATTCGGTTCGTATTAAAATTATTATATTCACGAGTAGTTTAAGTTTAATTTATTAAATACTCATTTATTATACTTAACAAGTTTAGTTTAAAATCGAGTTCCATAATCATTTGAGCAAGCTTGAACATTTGCTCGTTAATCAAATTTATATAAGCAAGTTCAAATTCTAACTCATTAATTAAATAATAAGATATTACTAATATTAATATAATAATAAAGGAACATCAAACAAATATATTTACCAACTTTTAAATAAACGTGTATGTAGGCTTATTTACCAATATTTCGCAAGATAACAAATCAAATAATATTAAACTTGAGTTAGAGTTGATGAACAATTTCAAACGAGTTTTAATTCAAACCGACTAAATAATTCTTGAATGGCTTAATTTTTTACAACTCTATTTGTACGATTTTTTTTTTGGGGGGGGTAAGAATGTCAAGTTGAATTCTGAACGAGGTGTACTTTTCCTTTTAGGTTTATGCTACCACTGCTGCCAGTCAAAATTTAATAATCCTTGTCTTAGTATTTTTAATTTCTGACTGGGTTTCATAATTCTCTAAATTATAATAAATGATTTCTGAGATGCATTCGGTGTAAATTACACTGAATATTTTAGGATTATTGAAATATCAATTTTTAATCTCAACTATTCATTATCAACGGATGTGATTAAAAATTTATAATTCAATGGTTTTAAGGCACTTGATGTAAATTACACCGGGTGCACCATAAAATTACTATTTATAATAATTTTTAAATTTAATTGAGGAAAGAAAATCGGTTTAGTTTTTATACGCATGCCTCCTAACTTCCAATACCCCCGCATGGGATTGCCAGCAGAAAATCCAAATTTTATGATATGTGCATTGTTCAATGTCTCCTACTCTAATAATAATAATAATAACCAACTGAGACATATCTTTTAAGTTAAATAAATAATGAAGGCAATTTTATGATTTTAAGCTCATTATTGAGTACAAATAAAAGCATCTATCTCTAAGAGAGAGAAAATAAAATAAAAACTTAGTGATGCAAATTCATATTAATAAATTGTTGAAATAGAAAAAAACAATTACTGATACGAATACAATTAAATACTACAAGATAACTTATGATATTTAATTGGTTGAAATTAGTTAATTAATTGATTATGGTTTAAATAATTTTAATGTATCAAATTCAGGAGTAAGAGTTAGTCAATGGAGACATTAGGCACATTCTCTGCTATAACTGTATAAATAACTAACAACTTGTGCTTTGATATACTGTTGATTACCCTCCACGCACATGACTTTTATGGCATTTTAAGGGTCTTGAAATTATGCTATTCCTTCTTCAAAAACAAATTATTCATTTAAAATTACTGTTACATATAATCTATTTTTGCTTGAAGCAAAGGAAACAAAAAAATGGAGGCTTTCCTTCCAAAAATTTACATACACAAGCAGACTAGAAACCAAGAAAGAATCAAAATCAATGATAGAACAATATTAAATTTGCTATCTTTTTCACTTTGTGAAGAAGACTGAAAAATGTTTACAATGACAAGGCCAAACTTGCTCAATGAATTCTTCAGAAAGTTCTGGCGTGTAGTTAAAATGTCAATCCAATTTTCATGATCTGATCCAACATATTAGCAACATTTGATATGCTGGGACGGTCACTAGGATTTTCCCTCAGCGCAAGCTCTGCTACATCAGCAAGTTTAAGGAGTGGTTCTACATTTCTAGGTAACATTACATTCCGATCGATAATGGCAGCCGCTCTTCCCATTCTTATAAGAAGCAATGCCCACTCAGTAATGCCTGGAGGATTGCAGTCTCTGTCATGAGCTTTCCTTCCACTTAAAATTTCTAGCAGAACGACACCAAAATTGTACACATCGCTCTCCATATCACCATTTAAATCCTTATCATTACTGCTTACAAGTCCAAAATCTGCAATTCTTGCCCCCCACTCAGAATCCAGCAGAATGTTTGAAGTCTTAACATCATGGTGAACAATTGGCGGCTTAACCTCGTTATGAAGGTACTCGAGTCCTCTTGCAGCCTGCAAAGAAATCTTCAACCTCATGCTCCAATCTAAAGGAGAGAGCTCCCCATGGAGATGGTCATGAAGTGTGCCATGTGGCATGAACTCGTAGACTAGCAACCTTTCCCCCATTTCTGCACAATATCCCAATAAGTTCACAATATTGGTATGCCTTATATGGCATAAAATTTCCAGTTCAGCTTCGAACTCCCGAGTGTTTGTGTGTATTATTGTGGCAGCATTGGCTCTCTTAACTGCTACTTGCCTGCCATCTGATAAAACAGCCTTGTAAACAAAACCGAAGCTTCCTCTTCCAAGTTCATTGAATTCCTTGAACCCGTGTGTTGCATCTTTCAGTTCTGATAGACGGAACACTTGGGTTTCTCTGATACATGTTGTTATTGAAAGAGAAGGTTGCAGATTGGGGTCAGGATCAGCCTCTACCACTGGCTTGGCCACACAAAAAGTGTATCGACGTTTTCCATTTTCTTCACCTTTTGCTTTTTGGGGGATAAGACACCAACCCATTAAAATGATCAAAGCAACTATTATTGAAGAGCCAATGATAAAGACTAACTTCTTTATCTCTTGCTGCTTCTGCTGCTTAATCTTCAATGAAGAAGGAAGCCCACAAAAATTCCAACAAGAGCTGTTTTGACATAGAGAACATGCAGTACATATTCTATCAGCATTCTCACTGCACATACTAGAGGGGAAATATCCTTGTGAACAATTGGTGCCACAGGGCAAGCAAATCTTCAAATCCTTTCTAACACATAAGTTAGTCAACTCTGGTTCATTAAGGATGCTTGCATTGAACGCAAACGTCCCATTAGGACAAGAGGCTAGTGAACACATGCCTGGACTGCATAATTGTAAAGGAGGACTATAATCAGGAGGGGACTGCCCATGAACACTCCAGCAATCAAGAACTAAGTCAACTTCTCTAACCCCACAAGTAGTGTAATCAGATGAAGCAAGAGTCATAAACCCAGAAACTTTTGGGACTGATGACAAATCTACATTACCCCAACATTCAACTCCATGATTATCTTCCCGTACACCACAAAAATGATGTGCTCCTGATGTTAAACTCACAAATCGAACTCCAACTGGGGGAGTACCAAACTCATTAGTGTCACCCCAGCAATCTATTTCACTAGATAGATTCTTAATCCCACAAACAGAGTTTCTCCCTGAGGCTAAAATCTCAAAATCAGCAGAATCAGTTGGAATTCCTAAATTAACTGATCTGGGTCCCCAGCAAACCACACCACCTTCTTTACTAACACCACAAGTAAATCCATCCCCAGAAACAATTTTTCTTAAAAAAAGACTATCAATGTACGAATTTCGAAATGAATTAAATGTTTGATTAAATTCCCAACAATCAATGTTACCATACTCCACACTAGTGTAGTAAGATCCTTTAATAGCACAGGCGTGATATTTGCCAACAGCTACTTGTGAGTAGGAATTTTTTCTAAAACTTGTAGTTGTAGGGACAAGATTTATACCTGGGTTGGACAAGTTAAAACAAAATGCCTGAGAGTCGTTCGATGTAATTCCACAAAGCAACCCTTCGCCGCCAGAGAGAGATGCCATCGGTGGGAGAGAACTCAAATATGCACTTGATGTAGAAACAGAAAAATTATCATCTTTATCCCAACATATGATCCGTTGTTTTCCACCGGCATCAATAGCACAAAAGAATCCATTTTCGCCAAAAGCGGCTGCAATCGGACCCGCTGATCCATATCCAAAAGCAGTGATTGGCAGAAACACAAGCATACAAAGGAGGACAAAAATTGGTGAAGCAGAGACACATCTTTGAAGTGGCATTTCTATTAGTTCTTGGGTTATAGATAATAAAGCATGATATCTCATAAGCTAAAGCAAGAATTTACGCACTCCAGATGTTTGTAAAATGGAAATAATAATCTGGATGAATCATGAATGCCCAAGAAACAACAAAAATGAAAAATTAAGCCAAGCGATTCTGAGAAGAACCAGGCTGTATATAGGGGAGACGATACCGGCTAATGTAGGCCTATAGTAGTCTGGTTTTCTGTCTCTCTGTCTCCTAATCTGCATCGCAGATTAATAAATTTTATTACACACTAAATCATCAAGCAAGTTTTGTTGATCTTCTGAATCTTGTGTAAGTAGATTTTATGCTTCAACTGCTGCCAGACAAGATTTAATTATCCTTGTCATAAGATTTTTAATTTTTGAATGAATTTTCATAATTTTTTAGATTATAAATTAAGAAAACAGAACATGGGTTTTGTTTATATACACATGCTTGATGCTTCCCAACCTCCCGTATCTCTCTCATGGTATTGCCACAATAAAAATCCAAACTTTGTAGAAACATCATAACTAGGATAATTTACAACCTATGAAGTAGGGAAACCTGGACTGCACAGGGTGCTGCATTTTCTAGTATTTTTTATACTGACACTCGCTAAACAATAACACGAAATTCATTTTGTAATTTCTTTAAAACTTAGAAACGTGTTTTTCTCTTAAAAAAAACTAAAAATTTCCAGTGGATACCAATAATTGTTCTATACAATTGATTGCATGTAATCTTTATTTGATTTTATATACAAATAAAAATTTATAATTATATCTTTTGAATTGAATTATTTATACATTTTCTCTATCCGTATTTTGTAAAAATGTCATTTTTCTTTGTATTTTGTAAAAATGTCACTTTCCGTTGTCTATTTATATATCTGTGTTTGAGCTACATAGTTTATAATAGTCAATGGAAACATTAGGCACATTCTCTGCTAGAACTGTATAAATAATTAACAATTTGCTGATATAATATATTTTTCGTTACCCACTTACCCTTCATGCACATGATTTTAACAACATTTCATGGGTCATGCAACTATGCTATTTCTTTTTCAAATAAAATTATTCATGTGCATTTATCATTTCATCCATTGAATAAAATGGAAAAATAGTGACTTAATTTAGATGTCTCTTAATAACGTATGGAGATTATGTACTTAAAGGAATATAATTATTTTAATGAAGGCCAGAACGATTATTAAGGCGTTTACAATTGATAATATTTAAGATCATGTCAATATGTTCAAATCCTAATTTCCTTTTATCTCAACTTTTCGGGTGTTTTTTTTTAGCCATTCATTTTTATTAAGCAAAGATATATGATTTTTTGCCATTCTCGAAATCACTTTACTCTTTTTTTTTTTTCATTTTATTTCTATTTCGACAGTAGATTATAAAATCTTGATAATCTTTATTATCTAACGAATGGAAAGTCCGTTTTAAAAGCGTCCACCCTGCAACTATTCCCAAGTAGAAATTGAAAGATTTCAGTGAAATTGTTCATTTGGAAATTTCCCGAAAAGCTAATCATATGTTCTATATAAGTAGTTATTCTACATATATCCAGATTTTTATTTTATTTGTTTTGTTTTTTGTGTTTTCATCATTTTGTTGTGAAATTTTACTTTTGTATGAACGATTCATATGAACAAAATATATTTGATCCGACAAAAATAACAAATAAAATTATAGTAATTAGTGTATTACAAAACTAGAGTCATAAATATTTTAGTCACTATAGTATTTTAAATCTGTAGATATTGAACCGATTTATTATACTATTAACCTGGCACTGTAAATTTTTTTACTGTTTAATCATTTATAATTTTTAACGGATATATATATATATATATATATATATTCTATTGATTGTATTGATAGTTTCAATTAATGAATTTATTTTTCTTTTCAAAAAAAGATTAGCTTAACATAATGACTTAATTCAGATAACTCCTTCAACTTGTTTCTTTCTTACATCAATTGGCTTATAAAAGGGCTTAAAAAAAAGTTTTATGGAATTAAAAATAGTAAAATACTTGACAAGGAAAAAAGCATAAAATAAATATATAAGAGTATTTTCAATAGGCTCTTTATTTGAGTTATATCTCTTTATTTTTAAAGAGTTATTCCATAAAAAGATTTTTAATAAATTATCTATCTTTAAATTTTAGAATAAAGAGTGAGTTTAATTTACATATAGAGAGCCAAAATTTATGATATATTCTAATTATAATTAATATAACTTCACTTTCTATATATGCTCTACTTTTTTATTGGTTTTGTTTCTTTAAAAATATTTTTCTCTTTCCTCATAAAAAAAGTCTTTTATTTTTTCTTTTGAAAAATTTATTTATATAAGATAAAATAAAAGATAAAAATATAAAAGTCTATTGGACTTGTAAAAAACAATTTTTACTCTCTATATTTTAAAATACTTTAAAATATTTTTTATTCTATAAAAAATGTTCTTTAAAATTAGACTTATCAATGGGGCCAGGCCGGATGCACTATGGGGGCATTTGCCCCCACATGCCCTCAAAATATTTCTTTTAGTACCTCTAAGATTTCTTAATACTCCTTTTAATGCCCATAAAATTTTTTTTTATCTTGCTCCACTAAAAAAAAATCAAACTTAGTTATGTATATTTTATGTAATAAGTTATTTAAAAAAATATAAAAAGATATATTACTTTTGGTCTTTAATTAATCTATTTTAAATTAATAATAAATAAAAAATTAATTAATTAATCTCTATCACCACACTCATATCAACCAATAGATGCATTTGAGGGATAATGAGGACACTTGCCCTCATTAACCAATCAAAATTTAGAATAGATCATATGTAATATATTTTTTGCCTCCACTCTAAAATTTGTATTTGCTCACATATAATTAATGTATCAAATATCTTATTCAATTAACTAAATTTGACCGATAATCATTAATTTACTTACTAATATATTTTTAGTAAAATAAAAGAAAATAAAATAAAAAAGTTATATATATATATATATAATAATAATAAACAAAAAAAAGGAAAAGAGACTTAAAGTGTCAAACAAATTATGATATTATAACCACTCATTTAATGCAAGCATAAAATTTTTTCCTTTTTCCTAATAAAGAAAAACAAAATCTTCTTTTCAAAGACAATACAACAGCCATATTTCCAGCTCTTCTTCTTTTCAAAAACAAAATTACAGTATTCTCTTTCAAATTTCAGTCTAAATATTCAATAAATTCAAAGTTACAAATAAAAACAAAATGAAGAGGTTAGTAAATACATATTATTCTAGTTTATTACACATTTTATTTTTATCTTTTTTTTTAATTTTATAGTACTTTTGTTTTGATTTCTGCAAGTGATGGTATTAATTAACAAATACATGAATTTAAAATTGATTTCTAATCATACAATCTACAAAATAAAATTAGATATTGGTTCAAAATAATTTTATTTTATTAATAGTGGCTTTGATTAATAGATACATGAATTTAGAATTAATTTTTATTATTTTTAACACGATTCAACTTTATGTTGTAAGTGTAAATTCGAATGAAAATGTTCATATAGTAAATGATTTGAGAAGCTTATCATTATTTTATAGTCTTGAAATTGAAATTAATGACAAGAAAATGATTAAAAAATAATTATAAAAATTTCTATCAAATATTAATCTGGAAGCTTTCAGTTTTTTCTTTATTGACTAATTGTTCAGTCTAAACATAAAATCACAAAGTACCTATTATTTTTATATGAACAAAAATTATTAATAAATGCATATTTTAGAATTGTATTCATTAGTTTTTTTCTATTTAAAATTATAATTGACAATAATGGCTTATTATATTTTTTATCAATTTGATTAAGGTATGGACAAATTTTTTATAAAATAAAGGTATTAGTGGAAAAACTTCTTATAAATAAAGATGTTATTATCAAATTTGAAAGATCCAACTCTTCAAAAAAAATCTCATTTAGAAATCAATTTAGATTATCTTTTTTGAATCTTGGATTACAAAAAAAATTCATATTATCATCCTAGTGATTGTGATAATTTTCTTTTAAAATTTATTAGAAATATATATTTTATTATTAAAAATTATTATATAAATAAAAATTGACCCACATTGAAATTATTTCCTAAATTCGCCCCTGAATGGGGCGAGGTGGGGAGATGATCTCCATCCCCATTGTAGAGGGGAATCTTTATTCATGTCTCTGCTATACTAAGTAGGAAAGATTTGTCTCCATCCAGCTCTCGTGGAGATCCCCATCCCATGGGATCCTCATTTCGGTTAAGTTTTTTTTCAAGTTAAAAAAATTATAAATAATAATATATTAATTAATTCTCCATCAGAATTTTACATTATAAAATAATTAATTTAGTATGCACAAAAATATTGCTCCGGTTGAAATTAGTTCTTGAATTCTCCCCTGAATGGGGCGAGGTGGGGAAATGATCCTCATCCCCACTATAGAGGAGAATCTTCATTCCCGTCCCCGCTATACTAACTTGGAAAGATTTGTCTCCATCCCCACTCTCATGGAGATCCCCATCCCACGAGAATCCCCATTCCAGTTGAATTTCTTTTAAGTTAAAAAAACTATAAATAATAATATATTAATATCAGAATTTTACATAATAAAATAATTAATTTAGCATGCACAAAAATGTAATAATTAATAACGAAGTTACTATCATGTAGATATAAAAGTTCACAATTAAAACAAATGTAATAATTCATAAACATCAATAGAAAATTCATAAACATCCGTATCTAATATAAAAGTTTATACATTATGAAAAAAAAAAATAATTCATAAATATCTCGTATTGCTATTGTTTTTGTCATTTTCTTCTTTCAAGACTTCATTATAATGAAACTTGTAATATTTTTATTCAACTTGTATGCACATAGTATACAGAAAACTCTAATATTTCTATTCAACTTGTATGCACACAGTATACTGAAAATTCTAATATTTCCATTCAACTTGTATGCACACAGTGTTTGTTAGCTTTAGGGTAATTGCTCTCTATTTTTATCTTGACAATCAAATTAGATGTCATGAACATCTTCATTGAGTGTTGTTTTGATAATATTCAAAGTTTCAACACATTTTGTCATAAATTCCTCATTGAACAAGTCAAGTATTTCTTGGAGATGCGTAACTCCCGACCGGGACAAGTATCTTCCGATCAGGACTCAAGGATAGATCGAAAAATGTGTATCCAGATCTTCCAAAAAACTCTAATATTTCCATTCAACTTGTATGGACATAGTATACTGAAAACTCTAATATTTCCATTCAACTTGTATGCACACAGTATCTTTTAACCTTAGAGTAATTGCTGTCTATTTTGATATTGACAATTAAATTAAATATCACTAACATCTTCATTGAGTATTGTTTTGATAGTGTTCAAAGTTTCAATACATTTGGTCATAAATTCCTTATTGAACAAGTCAAGCATTTTCTAGAGACGTGTAACTCCTGACTGGGATAAGTATCTTTTGACTGGGATAAGTATCTTCTGAACGAGACTAAAATACAAACCGGAAAACATTATCTTCTCATCTTCTAAAGTTCCAGTATTGGAATAAGACAACATCATCTTCATCCATACCTATAACTACTTTTGTAAAAGCTTCTACACTACAAACCTCCTCAATTGAGGTAGGTGCCTCTAAGGCTAAAAACAAATTACACACTAAAGCCCCTCAAAGGAAAAGTATCAAAGGCTTACTAGGCTCAAGAGGGAAACCTCAAAAAGCCAACCATACCTTTTTGTATAAGAGGCATGCCCATAGGAAAACACTCATTACACATGATTATATTTGTTGTTGCACTTCCTCTTATGTTTCTAACAAGAAGCTTATAAGGCCAAAACCCCAAGTAAAGTAGCAAGAGTCTTTTAAGACCAGGCAATGCCACTATTGCATGGAGTTTGGGCACATTAATATTCATTGTTTAATAAGGAAATCTCATTGGGATCTCTCAAGAACTAACCCCTAAGGATCCCAGGTTATTTGGGTACCTAAAAGCCAAACTTAAATCTAAGTGTTATAGGTATGCCTTAATTTCTCAAGAAATGAAAATGTATGGCTCTTTGATAGTGGATGCTTAAGGCATATGACTGGAAACAAAAACCTCTTCACTAGTCTTAAACATGTGGATGGAGGTAAGGTTACCTTTGGAAACAATGTTAAGGGCAAGGTAATTAGCATTGGCTCCATAGGACTAAATGGTATTTCAATAATAGATGATATAATATTTGTTGATGGTCTAAAGCACAACCTTTTAAGTGTGAGTTAATTATGTGATAAAGGAAACAAAGTCACCTTCAGCTCCAATGAATGTCTACTGATCTCTTTAAATGGTCAAGATATATTCAAAAGAGAAAGAGATGTCAATACTTACATAATTGACTTATACAAGTTAATTAATGTTTCCTCTAGTTATCTTGTATCTATTAGTGAAGAATCTTGGCTATGGCATAGAAGACTTGGGCATGCAAGTATGGACTTAATTTAAAGTCTTAGCAAAGATGAACTAGTGGATGGGCTCCCAAAGGTCAAATATTTGAAGGATAAGACTTGTGAGCCATGTCAAATAGGCAAGCAATACAAATCATCATTCAACCTCAAAAATATTGTAAACACTTCTAGACCTCTTCAATTATTGCATCTTGATTTGTTTGGACCTAGTAGAATTGCTAGCTTGGGTGGAAAATATTATGCATTTGTTATTGTTGATTATTACTCTAGGTTTAGGTAATTTTTTTAGCTCATAAAAGTGATATTTTTGAAAACTTCAAGCACTTTGCCAAAAGAATCCAAACTGAGAAGGAATATTGTATATCTAAGATTAGAAGTGATCATGGCAAAGAATTTGAAAATGATATTTTTGAAAACTATTGTTTAGAAAGTGGTATTTCTCATGATTTTTCCACATTAAGAACTTCTCAACAAAATGGGATAGTTGAAAGGAAAAATCGAATATTAGTAGAAATGGCTAGAACAATGCTTAATGAGTATGGTCTACCAACATACTTTTAGGAGGAAGCCACTAATACCACATGTTATATTGCAAACCGTGTTTTCAAAAGACCTCTTTTAAATAAAACATCTTATGAGCTTTAGAATGAAAGAAAATCCAAGATCTCATATCTTAGAATATTTGTTTGCAAATACTTCATATTAAATACTAAGGAACCTTGGAAAATTTGCTTCAAAATCAGATGATGGCATATTTCTTAATTATTCCACCTCTAGCAAAGCTTATAGAGCCTTCAATAAAAGAACATTAGTTGTAGAAGAGTCTATGAATGTTAATTTTGATGAGTCCTACAGATTTGATTTTGGAAAAAGTATTCCTTTGGATGATATTATAGGTTTCATGGAGAATCTCAATCTTGATCAAGTAGAACAAGAGAAATCAACAAAGAAAAATGATCATGGTGAGGAACAACTTAAAGAGGAGGAGCAATCCCAAGCTCAAGAGCAAGGAACCAATGAGCTACCAAGGGAATGGAGATTTGCAAGACACCACCCAAAGAAACAAATCATTTGTAACACCCTCTCATATAAATAGGATTAACTCAACTATATAAGCAAGTGTTTTAGACTTTCCATTATTGAAAACTTGTGAAAATTAAAACATTTTCTTTTCCTTATATTATTATATCTTAACATCCTTTCTTATAAATATTTTTTATGTTACCATATTAACATATTAATCCATATCTTATATCATGTATAAAATTATCATTCATCCAATAAAATAAATATAGTTTGGGCTAGAATGGCCCGATGTTTACATAATTGTATCATACATAAATACATATTCTTTAATCCAATAGACATATACAACACCAACTACCCATATCTCATATGACATATAACAAAAACAAAAATTTCATGATATCACCGACCTCAAAGGTCTGCACTATAGTTTCTGATGGACTTTCTTCTTTCCAGTCAACTTTCTCTATCTACCGACTCCAAACCTGCGTGCAGGAATACCCATATGCTAAGCAACCTAATGCTTAGTGGTACATATATGCATATAAATTTTTGCAACCATGAGATGACATATCACAGGTATAATTATACTCATGCCAAAACAATGTTCAACATGTATAAAATATACATTTAAAATGATACAAGCATGCATATATATATATATATATTTGCCAAAAATCATGTAATCATTTAATAATATACATAGCATACTTGTTTCATATCATCAAATTATATACATATATCCATGAAATGACAATCCAAGTGAATATGTCGATCATATTAGTAATTAACCATAAATTATTCATAATCAGCTGAACCTAGGAACATTATCCATTCTTATGTCACATATCATAAAACATTCAATAATCATTTAAAAAGTAGTCATTTCTATTTTATTCAACTTATTTAATTAGCCAATAGCCTATTTACTTAAAAACCGGACTAATTGGATAGCAGGTTGTGAATAGAAGTGCTCTCCGAGCTTAAGCCACCCTATTCACCTATTTGTGTATTCTTGTAATTATGCTCGTCACGAGCTTGCAAAGGCACTCTCTGAGCTTAAGCCACCTTGACTTAATAACATGATTAAGTTGTCAACATAATGGACAAAAGCGCTCTCCAAGCTTAAGCCAACTTGCCCAATAATTAAAAATCATATAGAAATTTCCTACGGTATCATAAAAGACCTTCAATGGCATATCATCTATCCTAAGTCTCGTCCTTATAAAGAAGAATGAGCAATTATACATATTCATAATTTATTTCAACATGATAGGTTCTAATTTTACCTCATTCCATACTTGCATGCCATATGACATAATTTACCTTACTAGGGCTTACAAATCTCATATAAAATAATAATTATATGCAAAGAAAGAAAATTCCAACAATTTAACATATATATATGTCACACAATATTTAAAAGACCAAATTTCTAATATTCCTTTCCAATCAGATTTCTGCCATGATATTAGAATGCATTTATCACCTATTTAAGGACTAAATTGTATCTCGTGGTCTTCTAAGAAGTTTTAGCTTAATGTCTTAGATTTCATATGCAATAGGAATCACAAAAATCTGAATTTTATAGCATAAGTTATAGCTCAAAAACCACAAGTTGTTCACCAAAAATTTGCATTTTTGGCCTATTTATAAATAGAATTCAAATCTATGTTCTTTATGAAAGTTTTATCGTATGTGTATAGTTTCATTTCCAATTAGTTTCATGCAAATCTGAGTTACATAACATGAGTTATGGCCAAAGGAATCAAGGCTATTCTACAGAATTCCAGCAACATCACAAAATACCATAGTACACCAAAAATTAGATTAAATTCATAAATATCTCCAATAGTCATAAATCATTATAATTATCATTTCCAACATCATTACCATATCAATTATCATTTCAAGACATAACAACCACCATTTCAAAAATGCAATCAGTATGAGTTTAGGAATAAACATGCATATATATACTAACCTCAAATGGAGCCTTAAAAACCTTAAGTCCTCAAGCTTGCTCTTCCCTTTGGGGGTCTCCACCACCCTCTCTATCACCTAACAGGACAGTAATATGCCTTTTTTAGGCCAAAGAACAAACATATATTACATAACTCTACTCTTTAAATATAAACCTAACTTTAACTATCAAGTTATATCTTTTATCTCAAAATCCATGTCAAGCTTCTTCTTTAACCAATCTATATGCTAAAAGGAAGAGTTTTAACTCTTGAAAACCATAGCTTGACTAAAAAACTAACTCATATAAAATGGGTCTCCACCAAGCACAAAAATGGTAGAAAATAAGAGAAAAGAAGAAGATATGATGATTTTTAGCTTTACTTACTTTTTCCTTTACCAAAGACAATGTGGATTTGGGTGTTTAGCTTCTTCCTTTCTTCCTTCTCCAAGAAAATAGCTTCTTTAGCTCCAAGAACTCCCTTTATTTACTTTTCCAAAGGGTTTTGGGCTATATAAGTGATTTTTCCTTTAGTTTTTGGTGGTTTTGGCTTCTTTTGAGTGAAAGAAAATGGAAAGATGGAGGGGTGAAGAGGGAGCACGAATTTGGGTGGAAAAGTTAGGCTTTGGGGATGATGTTAAAGAGAAAGAAGGAAGAAGGGGTTTTTTTTTATACTTTGGTAAAGATGTCGCTTTAGTCCCTCATTGTTTTTGCCAAATACCCACTTAAATCCTTAGCTTTTACTTCTTTCTTATAACTTTTCTCAACTTTATATCTTTTAATTAAATCACCCATAACATAAATAAAATCTTTTATTAATCTTTTTACATCATTGGTGATCCTACAAGAGGTGTAAGTACTCGTTCCAAATTTCTTGAGTCTAATCTTGCTTGTGTATCTCAAATTGAACCAAAGTCAATTGATGAAGTTTTGGATGATGAAAGTTGGGTGATTGCTATGCAAGATGAACTCAATCAATTTGAGAGGAATGAGGTTTAGACCTTGCTTCTAAGACCTAAGAACTACCAAATTATTAGTAGTAAGTAGGTTTATAGGAACAAACTAGATAACGATGGCAATATTACAAGAAACAAGGCTAGATTGGTTGCCAAAGAGTATAACTAAGAGGAAGACATTAATTATGATGAAACATTTGCCCCCATAGCAAGATTAGAAGTAATACGTATTTTATTAGTATATGCATGTCGCATGAATTTCAAACTTTTTCAAATGGCTATAAAAAGTGCTTTTTTAAATGGTTTCATATCAGATGAAGTATATGTTGAGCAACCTCCCTATTTTGAAGATCATGCTTTTCCAAACCATGTCTATAAACTCACTAAGGCTTTATATGGATTAAAGCAAGCCCCTAGAGCTTGGTATGAATGACTTAGTGCATTTCTCTTAAATAATAGATTCTCAAAAGGACATGTTGATACAACTCTTTTTATTAAAAAACATAAATATGACACTTTTATTGTTCAAATTTATGTTAATGACATTATTTTTGGGTTTACTAATGAGAATCTTTGCCAAGAATTTGCTAAGTATATGACTAGGGAATTTGAAATAAGCATGATGGGAGAGCTCAAATTCTTCCTTGGACTCCAGATCAAGCAAAGCAAAGATGACATCTTCATCAACCAATCCAAGAACACTAAGAAATTGATCAAAAAATTTATGGATGAATGCAAGAATGCTAGGACTCCAATAGATACATCAACAAAATTAGATAAAGATGAAAAGGGTAAAACTATTGATGAAAAGCTTTATAGAGGTATGATCGGCTCACTTTTTTATTTAACCGCCTCTAGACCCGATATTATGTATAGTGTATGCTTGTGTGCTAGATTTTAATCATGTCCTAAAGAATCACATTTGAATACGGTAAAAAGAATTTATCTTTATGGCACCATGCATTTAGGCTTATGGTATCCTAGGAATACGTCATTTCATATCATTGGTTTTTCGGATGCCGACTATACCAATAGTCTTTTGGATAGAAAGATCACATCCAGAACTTGTCACTTTATTGGTGAATGTTTAGTTTCTTAGCGTAGTAAGAAACAAGTTTCAGTTGCCTTATCCACCGCCGACGAGGAATATGTGGCGGCGGATTGTTGTTGCACTCAAGTTCTTTAGATGAAACAATAACTCAAGGATTATGGCCAAGTAATTGATCACATTTCCATCAAATGTGATAACACTAGTGTAATAAATCTTTCAAAAAATCTCGTTCAACATTCTAGAAGTAAACATATTGATATAAGACATCATTTTTTTAAGAGATCATATCCAAATGGTGATGTAGTGTTAGATTTCATTGTCACCAAAAACTAACTAGCAGATATTTTTACCAAGCCCTTAAAAAATGAAAGGTTTTATTTTATAAAAAAAGAGTTTGGTATGATTGATGGGAGTATATTAGTTTGAGAAAACTTTAAATCATGCTTTTACATGTATGAAAATGTTTATATATGAATTATATGCTCTTTATTTGATTGATATGGATATTATGCTTCTTGTTTATTTCATAAACATTTGCAAACACAAGTTGATATTTTAAGTCTATTGAAGTTCAATTTAATGAGTTTAAAGACTCCTGTCATCAACAATCATTCATGATCATAAACTATGATAAGCCACACAAGGTTACTTAGTCATATCTCCTCTCTTTCCTCTAAAATTCTCTGAGTACCTGTAACTCTCGCTCAGGAAACACATTTCCCACTCGGGAAGGGTGTCCCGCTTGGTAAATTGTCCCTCCCGCTAGCAACTTTGTAGTCTTCGTATTGACCGATGTAAATCCTCATGTCCCGCTCAGAAAACCACTTTTCCCAATCGGGACAATTGAAAATTATCCAACCGTTGCACCTTTTTAAATGTGCACGCTCGGGAAGATACCTGTCCCCCTCAGGACTGTGTCTAAAAATTCAATATTTTTTTATTATTGCCAGGAACCTCTTAGTCTCGATCGGACTGCCTTAATGGTAGCCTTTTGTAACTACCACCAATCAAATCCTTCTGCCATAACTCCTTTTAAACACCTCAAACAGTAACACGCTTCTTTAAACTCTATAAATACTCCATTATTCTTCTTCTTTTTCTCACTTATGCACCAAAACTCTCTCTTTCTCTCTCAAATTTTTACTTTTTAAACTCAAAATCTTCAAACTCCCTCTATACTCACCCTCTCCAATGGCACCAAAGGTTGGCACTTTGAAATCAAAAGCCTCCAAAGGCAAAGGAGTAGCTTTTTCCTCCAACTTCTCTTCCTTTAATGATATATTCAGTGTCTTCTTAAAGAATGAGAAAAAGTAGTATGTCAACACTTGAAAGAAATTCATATCAAACCACACCCTAAATCTTGATGATCTTGACAAATTAGGTGTCAAAGATGAAGTTATTGGCACCCTTGAAGAAATGGGGTGGACAAATTTCATCATGCCCTTTAAAGATGGCCATGATTAATTCACCATCGAATTCCTCTTCACTCTTCAAGTGATCCCTCTCCACTCTTCAAGTGATCAAAGATCCAAAACACCCTTTCAGCTATTACGGTGTTCAATTTTATCTCTTTGGCCAACCACAAAAGATGACAAAACATCAACTTATAGATACTTTTGGCTTTAAAAAGGTAGGCCTCATCAATACTCAAGCCATGTAACTTTCTCTTCTTAATATGTGGAAAAACATCTTATTTGAAAACCTTCTTGATAAGAAATCCCTTGCAAAACACATAAAGACACTTTCTCACTTCATCCTCCATAGAATCATCACTTTCACTATTAATGCAAAAAGTGAAAGTGACATGAAAGTTACTCATGAAGACCTTCTCTACCTTTATGCCATGATTTACAATCGGCCTACTGAAACGGCCTATCTTCTTCTTAACAAGTTTGAATCAATGGCCTCCACTACCAAAGGAACTATCTCTCTTCATGCTCAAATTACTTATCTTGTAAGGTATCTTCACCTCATTACAGATGAAAACTGTGCTCTTTTTTCTTTATCTCTCTCTCAATATGAGAGCTTCTTGGATATCTAATATCTTCTTAATTGCAAGGCAATTGTAAAGCCCTACAAGGAGGTTGATGCCTTTTTCTATGCCTTTTGAGAGCATGGCGCCCAAAAGGCAACTCAAGAGGACACAAGAAAATGTGCAAGGCTTTCCATAAGAGGAGAAAGTTCAAGTGCACTAGAAATGCCTCTACCACCACCTTCTTAACCACAACAAATCACCTTGCAAAGTCTTTATGACTTTCAAATGCAATTCTTCAACACCATGAGGGATATGATACAACACCTCTATTTGGATATTCAAAGCATGCAAGAGCAACTCAATCTTAATGTATGCACTTATAGTTTTGAACAAGCCCGACCATTTGAGGGGGAGCAAGGCACTTAAGAGGAGAAAGAGGGTGGTGAAGAGGAAGAGGAGGAAGTGATAAAGAAGGAGATGCACAACTTAGTCTTTTTCTCTTTCAATTTTTAGGCTAAGTACTTAGATATGTGGTTATTTCATATTTAGATTACACATTCTCTTTTTTTGTAACATATTTCTATTTTCAATAAAATGGTTTCTTATTATTTATCTCTTACTATACTTGGTGATTGCCTCTTTTTTCTTCATATTCATCTATTATTTTTGATATTGACAAAGGGGGAGAAGAACATTAAAACTATGCAAAAATTAACTTTATTTTTGAAATAATAACTTAGTCAATTATTTTGACTTAAGTTATTTAATATGTTTTCTGCCTTTAAATGATGTGAAATTTTGTGTTTATTATTCAATATGTCAATTTGATAATAGCACCATCAATCTGTTATGTTTGCCAAGTTTGATTGTCAAAATCAAAAAGGGGGAGATTGTTAGTTTTAGGGTGATTGCTCTCTATTTTGATATTGACAATTAAATTAAATATCACTAACATCTTCATTGAGTGTTGTTTTGATAGTGTTCAAAGTTTCAGCACATTTGGTCATAAATTTCTCATTGAACAAGTCAAGCATTTTCTTGAGATGCATAACTCCCGATCGGAACAAGTATCTCCAGGCCAGGACTCAAGTACAGACCGGAAAATGTATGTCCAGATCGAGAAATATTGCCTTCTGATCTTCCAAAGTTCTAGTAGCGGAAGCAGACCGGGATAGGAGATGTCCCGACTGGGACATGCCATTTCTACACCGAGACTTATTATAGTCCAATCAGAAAATTCAAAAAGATATGACCGTTGAAGAGGAAACACCACCAAAATGTGTCAAGTCATCATAAAGTCAATACATCCAAAGTCAAACTGATTGAGGTCCCAACCGGAAAGTATGGTCTCGACCGGAAATTACTCAAGGCCAGCAGACCTAAGCCCTCGACTATGGCATCATTGGGCAAGTCCCGACCGGAAAAATTGAATGGAAACTAGTCATTGGAGGGTTCAGCCAACCAAAAGATGTCACGTGTCAAAATATGTCATTTTTTTACTAGGAACCCCTCTCTGCAGACAGCATTTAATGCATTTGTAAGAGAACATTATAAAGAATTATGACACTACTTTGTAATGGCTAATTGGTGGGTAATAAATATAAATACCCTACCAAAAGGCCATTTAATTAAAACTAACTAATTTTCAAATACCAAAACTTTTGCAATTTATTTTTTCAATACTTCTTCATTAATTGTTTGTGCAAGGGTTCAAGTGTTAGCCTTCAAACATTTGAGTTATCTTGTAATTGGGTAGTGTGAATTAAATTACAAGGAATTGGTTGTTGTGTGAGCCATAAAAATACAAGAAAAATTTTGGGTTAAGTGTTAGCCTTGGTAAAACACTTAGTTGGGAGTGAGCTAGCTAAAACTCCATTTGTAAATCTAAGTGGTTAGATTAGTAAATACCCAATTGAGATTGGAATAAATCTAAGTGGTTAGATTAGTGAATACCCAATTGAGATTGGAGAGAGGAGTAGGGTTAGTCAACATCCAAACTTCTATAAAATTTGTGTCTTTATTTCTTCTATCTTTTTGGCTTCCTTGTGTGTGCAATAATTTTTATTTTTTCACTAATTCATTCCCCCTTCTTGTTGATTGTTTGGGCAGCAGTATCCATCCTATAATATCATAAAATAATTTCAGTGTAACTTATTAAAAAAAAAGGAAAAAACATGATAATTTTCAGTCTTCAACAATATGAAACAATAAAAATATTTATTTAACAAGTAATTTACCATAACTTTTATAAATTTCTATTTACAAATAAATTTAAAAGAAGACTAATTTATATTTAAATTAAATAATTAGTAATTCAAACCCTATTAATTTAAATCGAATACAAATTTTTTATATAGTATTTATTAAATTGATCTCATAATTTATTTTATGGATTCTACTTGAGCCTTTAGCAAAGAATAATATTTTTCTTATTTTAAATATCATATATGATATACTCTTATATGTTTCAAATTTTTTAATTTTTAATGTTAATTTTTCAAGTGTTTTTAAATTTTATATTGGATGTATTTTTTTTAAATAATATAAAAGGTACATTATTAGATTATATTTTATTGTATAAATTATATTCTTATTCACTAATCACTATATATATATATATATATATATATATATTGTATTTTATAATATATATTATTTTTACTAAGAATAAAAAATTATTTATAATTATCTGGTCCCCACGAGGTCGAAGATGGGGATCCTAGTGGGGTAGGAAGTATTCTCTCCGTTCCTGCCCCACTCAATGGGAAAAGAATTTTTCCCGTTCCCATGAGCAGATGCAGAGCCAAAATTAGATCTAAAGGGGGACCCAACAATAACAAGTGTGAATGAACAAATGTTTAATAATAATAATAATAATAATAATAATAATAATTAGATATATTATATAATTCTAAATACATAAAGTATTTCTCCTTCAATATCAGTTTTTCGATATATAAAAAGCATTACATAAAGTAACTTTAACTAAACATTCAAGCATTTAAAAATATCATATGATAAACCAAAATGTATGTTAATAAGTAACCAAATGAAAGAGCTAATAGCAAAAGAGAATTATATTATGTAAGTTCAAATATAAAAATGCAGTGGAAAAAAGTGCAATAAGAAAGAAAAAAATAAGTGTAGTGTAAAAAAATATTGCAAAGTGCATAAATTTCGTATATAAAAAAATAAATACATTTCAACAAGTAGCCAAATGAGAGCACCAATAGTAAAAGATGATCATATTATATAAGTTTAAATATAAAAGTACAGAAGAAAAAAAGTGCAATAAAGAAGAAAAAATAAATGGAGTACAGAAAAATAGTGCAAAATACATAAATTTCGTATATACAAAAATAAATGCATTTCAAGAGTAACTAAATAATTAAGCTAGCAGTAAAAGATAACTATATTACCTAAGTTCAAATATAAATATGCAATAAAGAAAAAATAAATAAATATAGAAGGTAGAAAAATGACACAAAGTGCATAAATTTCATATATAAAAAAATATATTATTTTTTATATACTTCATAACTATTAAATAAATATTACAAGCAAAGATATATTACTTTTTATGTATTTAATAACTATAATTCTATATATTACCAATAAAAAAAATAAAGCAATAAAATTTGTTGTAATATATGTTCATGATTCTTTCTAAGCTATTGGCAATTCAGATAACAAAATAGAAGGGTCCACAGAAGTAAAATCTACCCATCAGAGAGTGAATTGGAAAATTTTTGTCCCATTCATAGTAAAGTCCTATAAAAAATGGATATTTCTCACCCAATTGTAAACCCTATTTAAAATAGAATGCTAGCTTTGTACGTATTATTAATTATTAATATATATTTTTCTTCCTTTAAGTGATATGTATCTTCTATTGTTTTATTATGTGGATCAAGGTATTCAAAACAGGTATGGACTAGCCGGTTTAACTGGTTTAAGCGGCTTTTAAATCAGGCCAAATAATATACACCGGCCATGATTTTAACCGGTGCTAGAACCAGTCGATCCACAGATTGAATAGGGAATCTTCCAAATTTGTCGGAACAGATTTAACCGGTTTAATTTATTTGAAAATTGAGTAAAATGTTAAAAATTCACCCACTTTTCCGAACTGGTCGGAATGGTTTTAACCGGTTCAATTCATTTGAAAATTGAGTAAAATGCTGAAAATTCACCAAAGTGGGCGGTACAAAGATTCCAACTCGTGTCAAAGCACTCTTCAGCCATTAGGCCACAAGGAGAACACTGGCATCTTTTGAAAACAGTTTTATATGTAATGTTTTATTAAATATTTACACAATATTAAACCTATAAAAGTAATGTTTTGTGTTAGTATTTATTCAATATTAAATCTATATAATTAATAAAATGGAGTTTAATTGTTTGAGTTTTCATAAGATTTAAATTTTTATTAATTCTATAAAAAACTATTTAATTAAAAATAATACATGTAATTTCGTAAAAAATTATTATGTATTTTAATTTTAAAATTTAAATATGTTAAATAAATCAACTCTATTATTTTTTATATAATAAATATAAAAAATAAATATTATTATTATTAAAGAATATTTTTGAACTTGATTAATTTGAACTATGAATATTATTATTAAACTTGATTAATTTGAACTATTATTATTATTATTATTATTCAGAAAATTATAAACTAGTTTAATTTGATTATTTGTAGTTTATTATTAATATATATTCTGATAAAATTCTCATTTAAATTAGGGTAAATCATTGCAACCCCTAAGGTTTGATTGAATATACTAATTGGTCCTTCTATTTTTTGAAATATATTATGAAGTCTTTCAGATTTGTTTTAATACCATAGATAGTCTTTCCGTTAATTTTTTCCATTACATATAAACAAAATGTCAAATTTGCCATTCCTTTTTTTGTCTTAAAAAATTACCAAACAAATATAAAAAAAAAATTATTATCATCAACTTGATACCAAAATATCAAATTGTCATTTTTTTAATATTGTATTTTTTAAATTAACAAAACTTTAAATTTATCAAAAAATAAATAATGGTATTTTTGGTATTTTTTATTTAACTAATAAAATATTCTAGTTGACTAACGGAATATTCTATACAAAAGTAAGATAAGGTCTTTTTAGTTACCGGAACCAAACCAGAAAGACTTTATAATGTATTTCCAAAAATGAAGGGACTGATTAGTATATTTAAACAAACCTCAGGGGTATATTAATAATTTATCCTTTAAATTATATGTAAAGTTATTTTAATTGATAAATGAATGCACATTTTAATGCAAAACTTTTATTATTTATTCAACTATTTTAATTTTTAAAATTAATAAATATAAATAAAACATTTTTATTATTTATTATAGCAATAAATATAAATATAAGTATTATTATATTTACAAATTTTTTAATATAATTATATACTAATTTGAATTATAAATATTACTTAAATATATTATTGTGCATAAAATATGCTTATTATATACGAAACATATTATATTATATGGACTGGTTCAATCCCATTTGAACCTTAAACTCATGACTCTTTGTCTTTTCTAGTCTGTTGATCAGACTAGGTTTGATAACATTGATGTGTATCCATCATATTATACTATATATAAAAGTGGAAATAGGAAAACATACAAATTTAAAAAAACCAATATGATTGTATTAGTTAATTGAGTTAATTTTGTCATTTAATAATTTAATTTATTAGTTAATATTATTAATAATTTATTAATTAGAAGTTCAATTCTATTAAGATTAGATAACTACGTCTTATATATAAAAAACAAATAACTAATATTAGGAAGACATAGTAAAAAAAATATAATGAACAAGACAATTTATACATAGTAAATAAATAACAACCATAATGGACAAGATAATTAGTGGCCATATAATTTGGCGTGATTTTTTTTATATACAGTATAATATAAGAATTAAATATAATTAACAATCATTAATATTTAAATTAAATGTAACTTAATTATATGATAATTAAAATTAATTTGCTGGACAAAATTACTATTATATAAGAACCATATAGTGATTAATGATAAATTTAATATCTAATAATCACATATAAGAAATGTTAATGAGAAACTAGTAACATTAAAAATGAGAATATAGTGTTACTCAAAAAATAAAAAAATAATATGAAAAAGGTAAGTGTTTTTCGTAACAAAATACATCTTGTTATCTATTCATATCTCTAAATATATACTTTGATCAAATCTTGAATGTAAATAAAGAAAGTTATTAAAATACAGGTATAATATGCAAATGCTACTATATTATTGAACGAGTAAAAATCTTGTAAAGGCCGAATTTTTTTACTGTGAGGCTACATAAGTAGTCGAGGCTATAAGAGCAGTTGTATTCCTTATATCTTTACAATTCTAGTCTAAAGTATTAATGGGTAGAAAGATAAATAAATATATAATTTATTATTAGAAAATCAAGACGGTAATCAGAATATGGAATATAACATCGTTTAACTATGTTGTCATACGGTACGATGAGGGGATGTTACAGGTTTCTAGGGGAACATAATTGGATGGAGAGAAACAAAAAAAGTCATGGTACAAATACTGTAAAAAGTCACGGCACACCAAGGATATATGCTGGAAATTAGATGAGAAACCATCAAATTTCAAGAAGAAAAATGGAGGTGATAGCAAGGCGTTGCAGACCATGAGCAAGGATTCTCAAAAGCAACAAATTGACTCCGAGATATCTACATTCACAAAGGAACAATTAAGCCAATTGTACAAACTTCTTAAATCTCCATAGCTCTCAGGACCCCCTTCATGTTCTTTTGCTCAAAATGGTAATTTTCTTACTATTGCTCTTTCATGTAAAACTTCAAATCCATCTTGTTCATGGATTATTGATTCTGGAGCTACTGACCATATGACCAACTTATCACAACTCTTCTTGTCCTATAGTCCATATGTAGGAAATAAAAAGATTAAGGTTGTTGGTGGATCATTATCCATAATAGCTAGAATAGTTTCATTGTTATTTCTCTAATCTTAATACTTCATAAAGTTCTTCATATTCAAAACTTATCATGCAATTTACTGTCAACAAGTAAATTAACCAGTGATCTTAATTGTCGAGTTATTTTTTTCTCTTATTTCTATGAGTTTCAGGAACTATCCACAGGGACAATGATTGGATGTGCTAGAGAAAGTGGAGGACTTTATTTCTTTGAAGATAAAACAAGTAAGATAAGGCCAGTTCAAAATATATGTTACGGTTCTATCTCAATTACTAGTGATAACGATATTATGTTATGGCACCGTAAACTAAGTCATCCTAATTTTTATTATTTGAGATATTTATTGCTATGTTTGTTTCAGAATAAAGATCCATCTTTTTTTTAAATGTAAAATATGCGAATTGGCTAAGCATCATCGATCCTCTTTCTCTATACAACCATATCAACCATCAAAGCCTTTTTTATTATTGCATACTAATGTACGGGGACCAAACAAAATTCCTACTCTTTCAGGAAAAAAAATGATTTGTTACATTATTGATGATCACACAATACTTCGTTGGGTTAATTTACTAAAAGAAAAATCAGAGATTGCAAGTGTTTTAAAAAAATTTTATACAATGGTCCTAACACAATTTCAAGAACGAATTTAAATTGTTCAAAGCGATAATAGAAAAGAATATTTTAATCAGTCTTTGGAAATTTTTTTTATTGAAAAAAGGATTGTACATCAAAGTTCATGCAGTAATACCCCTCAACAGAACAAGGTAGCTGAAAGGAAAAATAAACATATTTTGGAAGTGGCAAGGGCATTATTTTTTTCAAAAAATATTCCTAGATATTTATGGGGAGAAGCAATTTTAATTGCTACGTACCTTATAAACAGAATGCCCTCACGAGTTTTGAATTTTAAAACTCTTCTGAACTTTTTCAAAACTTTGTACCCTGCTTCTCGATTAATATCAAAAATTACTTTGAAAAATTTTGGGTGCATTGCCTTTGTACATAATCATGAATAAGGTTAGGGCAAATTAGATCCTCGTGCAAGAAAATGCATATTTATTGGTTATGCACCTACTCAAAAAGGTACAAGTGTTTTGATCTTGTTTCCAAAAAAATATTTATAAACATGGACGTAACATTTTTTGAAGCCCAATCTTTTTTTGAAAATCATCTTCTGGGGGGAAATAAGACATGAAGAAGAAGATGATATTTTTTATGTTGTAGATAAAGGCACTGATTTTATGGGAAAAACTTCTCCAACTCAAATTACAACTATTTTTCCTTAAGAATAATTAGATATAAAGGAATTTGAAAATGAAAAAGCTGATCAGGAATTAAATATTGAGAGTAATAAGAATTTAGATTCTTTAATTTTAGTGCGGATAACGAAGTCAAATTTCCATAGTGAAAGAGACAAAAATAAAATTGAAAAAACATTGCAAACTTATGTCAGGAAAAATTATCAAGCAAAGGAAAAAGTTCTCCTTTCTCTTCATAGTCAAGAATTTGAACTTTAAACAAAACCTACTGTGTCTGATTCTTCAGGTAAAAATCCTTATGATCCAAAATTTGATGATTTGGATCTTCCTATAGCATCACGAAAGGGGATGCATTCTTGGACAAAACATTTCATATCTTATTATATCTCTTATGATAAATTATCTCTCTTTTTTTTGGCTTTTACTTTTCAACTTTCTTCTATGGAAATTCCAAAGAATGTACAAGAAACCTTAAGAGTTCCAGAGTGGAGAAAGGCTATCGAAGAGGACATGCAGGCTCTTGAGAAGTGTCTAACCTGGGATGTAATTGACTTACTAAAAAAGAAGAAGAAAATGGGTTGTAAATGGGTTTTTACCATCAAATATAATTCTAACGAGACACTAGAATGGTATAAAGCTCGATTGATGGCTAAAAGGTTTACTCAAACTTATGGCATCAACTATCTTGAAACTTTTGCACCTGTGGCAAAATTAAATATCGTTCGAGTACTTCTCTCAATGGTAGTGAACTTGGATTGGTCACTATAACAACTTGATGTGAAGAATGCTTTTTTGAATGGTGATCTAGAGGAATAAGTATACATGGATCCTTCCCTTGGATTTGAAGGACAATTTCAATCTAGTGTATACAAGCTGAAAAAATCATTATATGACCTTAAACAATCACCTAGAGCCTAGTTTGAAAAGTGTACTAATTCGGTCAAAAGTCAAGGCTATACCAAGCTCAAAGTGATCATGCCATGTTTTTTAAACACTCCAAAGATGGAAAGATATCAGTACTTATTGTGTATGTGGACGATATTATCCCCATAGGAGATGATTTGGTAGGGATTGAATGGCTGAAGAAGAGACTTGCTTCTAAATTTGAGATCAAAGAGTTGAGATCACTTCAATATTTCCTAAGGATGGAGGTAGCTCGATCTAGAAAGGGTTTTGTTGTATTCCAACGTAAATATGTCTTGAATCTTCTAAAAGAAACAGGGATGAGTGGATGTCGACCTGTAGATACTCCTATGGATCCTAATCATAAGCTAGTTGAAGTTAAAGATGGAACTCTAGTTGATACAGCTCAATATCAGAAGTTAGTAGGCAAGCTTATATACTTGGCTTATACTCACCCTGATATAGCTTTCTCAGTGAGTGTTATGAGTTAGTTTATGCACTCTCCATATGAAGAACACCTTGAAGCAATATACAGAATCTTGAGGTACTTAAAAAGTACTCCAGAAAAGGGATTATGTTTTAAAAAGGGAGATCAAAAGACTATTGAAGCTTACACCGATGCTAACTAGGTAGGATCAGTCACTGATATAAGATCAAGTTCGGGTTATTATACCTTTGTATGGGGTAACTTAGTCATTTCGAGAAGTAAGAAACAAAGTGTTGTAGCTTGTAGGAGTGTAAAGGCAGAGTACCGAGCTATGGCTCATGGTGGATGTGAGATGTTATGGCTGAAGAGAGTACTAGATAAGCTAAAGAGGCCAATTGAGGTTCTAATGAGGCTATATTGTGATAACAAGGCAGTGATTAGTATAACACACAATCCAGTACAACATGATAGAACTAAACATGTTGAAATTGATCGCCACTTCATTAAAGAGAAACTTGAAGTAGGTATTATCTGCAAGGCTTTTGTTCCATCAGCACAGCAAATAGCTGACATTCTTACTAAGGGACTCTCAAACCAATTTTGAACTTCTCATCAACAAGTTGGGCATGACGAATATATATGCACCAACTTGAGGGGAGGTGTTGAAGATTTGTTGCTATAATTGAGGAAGATTTCTTTGTATTTAATTTAAATAGAATAAGATAAATTAGGAAATAGGATAATTAGATAATGCTGATTATTATATTGTTTTCTAATATTGTGGTAGGATTTTGTTTCCTTTTTGTTGTAGGATTATGATTCCTAGAAGCCCTATAAATTCTCCTTGTAAACATATTTTGATATATAGAAAATAAATGAAGAATAATTTTTCTTCATAAAAAACTACAATAGTACTCGACTTGTGAAACTCACTAGCTTAATCGAGTATCTTTTTTATTTATTTATTAAATTACTTTTATACCCTCAATATTTTAATATATTTGAGCTTAATCTAGTCAACTCAAATCAATTTCAATTTTAGTCGAGCCAAGTACACAATTTATTAAAATTTTCAGTTCATTCAAACTTTATCGAATAGAGTTCAAGTAGCTCAAATATTTTTCAAGTTGAGTTTCGAACAATTGAAAAGAAGCTTGATAAAGTTTGAGTCGAGTTTGAGCTTCGAGTTTTTTAATCGAGTCAAGCTCGAGCTTGGTACTGTATCGAATTAACTCGACTTGATTATACCCCTAAGCAAAAGCAGGAAGAGGATGTCATTACTGGAAGTGGGGACATCAACTTCGCTATTAGTGTCATCAGACGAGATCAAAGAGGTGATTGTTCAAGCAATTGAGGTTGGTTATAAACATTTTGATACAGCTACACTTCACCTTACAGAGGAGCCATTAGGTGAAGCCATTGTTGATGCATTAGCATGAGGCGTAATTCAATCCAAAGATGAACTCTTCATCACCACCAAGCTCTGGTGCAGTAATGCTCATACTAATCTTGTTCTTCCTGCTCTTCAAAAGAGTCTCAGGTATATGACCCCTAGTAATAACTTTTTCTCTGGCAAGAAGTCTAGTGGTTTTTATGATTGTTAATTTACTTACTATACAAAAATTATCTTGTACATTATATTTTTTTACCATACTTTCATTATATTTTTACTAAATTATTTGTTCATTCTTTTTAATATTACTTATATGATTTTTTGTATATATAATATAATTATCTAGTTCTAATTGAATTGGTCTTCTAATTAATGAATTATTAATACTATTAACTAATAAATTAAATTATTAAATGAAAAAAATTAATCTAATTAACTAATACAATCATATTGGCTTTTCGTAAATTTACATGTCTCTCTATTTCCACTTTTATATATAGTATGATGATTATGATAAAATATGATGATTATATTTTATTTTATATCAAATAGTCACTGTATTATATAAGAATATATTTTTTAAAATAAACAATACTTTTATTAGTAATTTTACATTTTAACAGTAACAATTAAATTAGTTTTACTAAATATTAATATTAATCAACTATCAATTATCAGTTTTCGCACCAACTATTAGTTGTCAATTACAAGTTGATTACAATAGCTAAATAAAATACCCTCCAAAAGTGTTTATCTTACCATCGAGAAATTAAAAGTTTCAAACTCAAATAACTCACTCTAATTTAGCATTACTTATATTTGATTATTTTTATCCGATTTATTTTTTTATAACAAAGAAGGAAAAATCCAAAAACAATAAAGAATTAGTAAAGCATCATCTTTATGAAAGATTAAATACTTTAATTTATGCAAAATAATTATGCATAACTCTAATTTCCAAAATCTTAGAATTTGTGATTTTTACAATATATATAAAATAGAAGAAGATACATACCTTGATTCATGATTAAATTTGAAGAAGATAATGATGATTAATTACATAAATCATTTGAGGAAAAACTATGTTTCTCCATCTTGAACCCTTAATTTCTTTATGCGAAGAGTTTTCTAGATGGAGAGAAAACTTGAGTTAAAGGGTCAGAGAGAGGACTAGTTACCCTTTTATTTTCTAATAACTAACATTTCATCAATGCACAATTAATTTTAATTCCCTCTTGACCAATAGGATTTTAGCACTTAATTTTATTGAACCTAATTTTATATTTAATAATAATAAATAAATAATAACTAAGTATTGTACATGGACCACGGTTATTTTCCATTAACTCTAGGGAATAACCAATATTCTCCCACTTGGCCCATGTGATATTATTTAGCTTAATGGTTTAATAAATGATCATAATATGTATAGTCTAAGCTAAATCCTTTCATAAATTGGTCAAACTGTAAATTACTATTAAGTATAAAATTAATAAGGATCATAGCGGTTGTATGTCATTAGATCGATATAGTCCCTTCTATGTATTACAATATTAATTCTAAACTCAATATGATCTGTAATAGAGATTATCCTAATGGTCCAATAATAATATTTTTATCAAAGACAAATCCTATTGCCTTTACATAATTCATTCATGTATATTCATTTATGCATATACAACAATCAACATAACAAAACAGGATGCATTAAAATGTTAAAAACACAAACTAAATGGGCTCAGAGCGTCAAATTCATGAAGATCATAAATAATAATTAAACAATTAGTAATGGTTCTCAGTAATGCCCATTCTTTCGACATGTGAATTAAATGTCTTAGGTGGCAATCTTTTTGTTAACAGACCCGCAATCATGAGATTGGTGCTACTATGTTCGATTGACACTCTTTGCTTTTGAACTTCTTCTTTAACGGCAAAGTATTTTGATTACATATGCTGAGCACCTTTTGAATACTTGTCGTTTTTAGAGAAGAATATTGCTGTAAAGTTATCACAATAAATTTTTAGCGGCTTGGCTATGCTGTTGACAATTCCAAGTCCTAAAATAAAATTCTGCAACCATAATTCATGAACAGTAGCCTCAAAGCATGCTACAAACTCTGCTTCCATGGTCGATGCAGCAATGACAGACTGCTTCACACTTTTTCATGAGATTACTCCTTTAGCTAATAGGAACAAGTAGCCAAATGTTGATTTTCTTGAATCAACACATCCAGCATAATCTGAATTTGAATAATTTATTACTTCTAATTATCAGATCTTCTATAAGTAAGCATATGATCCTTTGTTCCTTGCAAGTATCTTAAAACTTTCTTTACAGTTTTCCAATGATTTATTCCTGGATTACTTTGATATCTGCCAGTATTCCAATAGCAAAACTAATGAATGGTTTGGTACATATCTGAGCATATATCAAGCTGCCAACGATAAAAGCATATGGAATTTGTTCCATTTCATTGATCTTAGGGTAATTGATCTCTATTTTGATCTTGACAATCAAATTAAATGTTACTAATGTCTTCATCTAGTATTGTTTTGATAGTGTACAAAGTTTCAAGTCAATTGGATTTAATTTGCTTAGTGAACAAATCGGTCAAAAATTGAAGGACAGTTACCCTCTAGGGAAAGGCATGTTCCCCCTCGGGAAAAAAATGTCCCCCTCAGAAAAAAAAGTTTCCCCCTTGGGAAGTGCTCGATTCCAGCATTCCAAGTTTCAAGTCAAAAGTTCCAAAAAGTTATCTCAACTAGGAAATAGGTTTTCCGACCGGAAAACTTGTCTCGACCGAGAAATTTGACTGAGACTAGCCGTTGAAGAAAAGGATAAATCCAAGGCTGCCACGTGTAAGGATCTAACGAATATATGAATTTTTCGACCGGAAAATATGGTTTTCCGACCGAAAAATTGTCTCTGTCAAACAACTTTTAGTCAATCATCTATTGAACGTTAGAAATAATTTTGGCACTATATGTAACGACTAATTGGAAGGTAAACACTATAAATAGACCTCCAAAAGGCCTTAGAACATAATAACTTAATTTTAAATGTGCCAAAACTATTGTAATTTTATTTCTCATCTCTATTGTAAGAAAGGTTTAAGTGTTAACCTTAAACACTTGGGTATAGGATGCAAGAGTGATCCTAGTGAGAAAAACTCTTGTTTGGGTTGTGTGTGAGCTTGTTCAAAACATAAGGAATTGGTTATTGTGTGAGCCATTAAAACAAAAGGGATTTGGGTTCGGTGTGAGCCTTAAGAAAACACTTAATTGTGGATGAGCTAGGAAAACTCTCTAGTTGTGAGTTAGCTAGGAAACTCTCTTGTAATCTCAAGTTGAGATAGTAAAACTCTCAATTGCAGTCAGTGAGAGGACTAGGATTTGTTAACACCCGAACCTCTATAAATCTTTGTGTGCAATCTTCTCTTGCTCCTTTGCTTTCTATGTTTTATTTACATATTGTTCAAACACTTAAAGAAATACATTAAGCGTAAAATTTCTATTTTCACCAATTCAACCCCCCCCCCCCCCCTCTTTCTTGGTGCACCATCTTTCCAACAATTGGTATCAGAGTCTTGGACTCTCTATTCAAGGCTTAAGTATGAGAGAAAAGATCAAGATAGTGAAGGGTGAAGTTAGCAATCATTTCCCTGTTTTTTATTATGCCAACTTTGCTCAATGGAAGTTTCAAATGGAGCTCTTTATGGATAGTGAGTCCATTGATTTGTGGGACACTATCTACAAGGAGTGGAAGGCACCAACTAAGGAAGTGGAAGGTGTAAAGGAAGAAATCTCTCAGGATGATTGGTCCAATGCTCAAAAGAAGGCAAATGAAAGAAACAAAAGAGCAATGGAAATTCTCTTTGCTGTTATTCCTCAAGAAGATAATCTCAAAGTGTTGCATTGTAGAAGCGCTGATGGCATTTTGGAAAACCTTGGAGAATTACTATGAAGGAACTAAACAAGTGAAATCCAAGAGAATCCAATTACTCATGTCCGAATATGAGCTTTTTAAGTTAAAATCCTTTGAGTCTATTACTGACATGACCCATCAACAACTTAAGAAAGGTTGGAAAACACCTTAAGCTTAAAGATATCAATAACAAAATTTTGAGAAGTCTTCTTATCAAGGAGTACGGATCAAGAGTTATCGCTATTGAGGAAGCCAATGATGATTTAAGTAAAATGTCTACCTATGTGCTCATTGGCAAGCTTCTCACACATGAGATGGCTTTAGCAAAAGACAAAGAGATAAAGCTTCAAAAGGAGAAGAAGGATTTAGGTTTCAAAGCTTCAACTTTAAAGTATCATGAAGATGAAAGCTCTAGCTAAGAGGAGAGTGAAGATGATAGTGATGAAGAAGCTGTCAACCTTATGAGAAGATTAAAGCTTAAGGAAAAGAAAAGGTATGACAATAACTTCAATCAATCCTCCAAGTACTCAAGATACAAAAGGAGTTCCTACATAAAGCAAAAAAAGCATAAGCCCTCAAGTGATGAAAGCTCCTCAAATAAAGGAGAAATTACTGCCTCTTGCTTCATGGCTCAACAAGAAAACTCATATGAGGTATGTTCTACATCTCAATCTTTTGATAACATGCACGATGATGATGATGATGATGATGATGATGATGATGATGATGATGATGATGATGATGATGATGATGATATTTTAATAGAAGTTATAAACCTTGAATTGAGAAATTTTAAAAGAAAAGTGCTTTTCATTAAAATAAGTATTTAAATTTGAAAAATGATTTTGATGATCTATAAAAAATTGTTTTAGAGCTTAAAACATCTAATGAATCTCTTAGGAAATCATTAGATGGTCTTTCATCAAAACCTTCAGCCTCTTATATGCTTAAAGAAAATAATATTTTAAAAAGTGAGGTTGAACAATTTAGAAACTCAATTTTAAAATTTCACAAAGGGAAGGAAAATTTGGATACACTTATTGTATCTCAAAGACCTCCTCAAGTGAGATATGGTCTAGGCTTCAATGTTGCTTCAACATCATCTCCACCTAGCTCAATATTTCTTAAGGCTAGCACACCATAAAACTCATTCATTGAGGTAATTGGCTCTAAAGCTAAAGGCAAGGCACACACCAAAGCCACTACTCAAAAGAAAAGTAGTAAAAGCTCGTATGGTCTAAGAGGGAAACCTCAAAAAAACTAATCATGCCTTTTTGTATAAGAGGCATGCACCTAAGATTTCACACACCATACAACATTGTGCTTGTTCACATTCATATTCTTTTCATGTTGTGAAACCTAAACCCCATGCAAAGTGGCAAGAAACGTTTAAATCCGAGCAATGTCACTATTGTATGAGATTTGGGCACATAAACAAGCTTTATTTTATACGGAAGGCTCATTGGGAATCTTCTAGTACTAATCCCCATGGGCCCAAATTTGAATGGGTACCAAAAATTGTTTGATTCTTTTGTAGGTTGCCCATAAGTGGTCAAAGACACATGCTCAACAAAATATCTTCTCTCAAGTGATTAACTCCATTAAACTCAAACTTGGCATAAAGTAAAGAGGCGCACCCTAAAGAAGAGATCACAAGAGAAGAATTGAATCTCTATGAAAAAGTGCCTAAAGATCATGGAACGGTCTTTATATTGATAAGCATTCTCTAAGCTCATATTTTATGCTTTAAGATGATATACTTATATTGATGTTTTTGATATGTGTTTATGCCACCAAAAATTGATATCATTTGTTAGCAATTAATAACATTTGTTATTTTTATATCCTTGTTATGTTTTAAGAGTTTTTTTATATACTATAACCTTTTGGTATCATGTTGTTTAATCTTTTATTATTCTCTTTTATCTTCTCTCTTTATGCCTTATATGATTGATCCTATACTATATATGCTTATATTCATTTTGATCTTGACAAAAGGGGAGAACTATAAGAAAACATAAGCAAAATGTAAGAACATAAAGGGGGAGAGATCTTTCGAAAATATTAAGATCTAAAATGTGTGATTTTTTATAATGGAACATCATAATCAAAATGGATTGCCTTGAAACTTGACATAATTGCTTTTCAATATGTTAATTAATTTTTTGCGTCCTCAATTTTATTATTTTGCTTAGTTTGATTATCAAAATAAAAAAGAGAGAGATTGTTGACATTAGGGTAATTGATCTCTATTTTGATCTTGACAATCAAATTAAATGTTACTAATGTCTTCATCTTGTATTGTTTTGATAGTGTACAAAGTTTCAAGTCAATTGGATTTGATTTGCTTAGTGAACAAATCGGTCAAAAATTGAAGGACATTTTCCCCTTCAGAAAAAAAATGTCCCCATCGAGAAGTGCTCGATTCCAACATTTCAAACTTCAAGTTAAAAGTTCTAGAAAGTTGTCCCGACCGAGAAATTTGACTGTTAAAGAGCCGTTGAAGAAAATGACAAATCTAAGGCTACCACATGTAAGGCTCCAACGGATATATTGATCGAAAAACTGTCTCTGTCAGACAACTTTTAATCAATCATCTATTAAATGTTAGAAATAATTTTGGCATTATATGTAACGGTTAATTGGAAGGTAAATACTATAAATAGACCTCCAAAAGGCTCTAGAACATAAGAGCTTAATTTTAAGTGTGTCAAAACTCTTGCAATTTTATTTCTCATCTCTATTGTAAGAAAGGTTTAAGTGTCAACCTTAAACTCTTGGGTATAGGTTGTAAGAGTGATCCTGGTGAGAAAAACTCTTTTTTGGATTATGTGTGAGCCTGTTCAAAACACAAGAAATTGGTTATTATGTGAGCCATTAAAACACAAGGAATTTAGGTTCGGTGTGAGCTTTAAGAAAACACTTAATTGTAGGTGAGCTAGTAAAACTCTCTAATTGTGAGTTAGCTAGGAAACTCTCTTGTAATCTAAAGTTGAGATAGTAGAACTCTCAATTGCGGTTAGGGAGAGGAATATGGTTTGTTAATATTCGAACCTCTATAAATCTTTATGTGCAATCTTCTCTTACTCCTTTACTTTCTATGTTTTATTTGTATATTGCTCAAACACTCAAAGAAAGATATTAAGCCGAAAATTTCTAATTGCCACTAATTCAATTCCCCCTTCTTGGTGCACCATCTTTCCAACATATTTCTTTAATTTCCAATTCATTCTTTAGGCATTGGATAATACTGAATTTATCTCATTTCCAAATTGCAACAACACTTGAGCAGCACTTTTCCATCTTGAATCTTTCTAGAACTTTATTAATATATCCTTTCTAAGACAACTCCAACATTCCTTGCAATCTATCTCAAAATATTTCAATTCTGATCACATAGGATGTCTCACCTATATTTTCATTTCAAAGCTCTTAAAAAGAAATCTCTTAGTCTCATGTAATAAGCCAAAATCATTTGTAGTAAGCAAAATGTCATCAACATATAGAATCAAAATTATAAACTTGCTCCCTCTAACCGTCAGATATATACATCGATCAATAATGTTTTCCTTAAATTTGAAAGAAGTGATGGTATCATTGAACTTGAGATATCATTGTCTTGAAGTTTGTTTAAATCCATCTATTGACTTCTTAAGTTTTCACACCATATGTTCTTTTTCTTTAATTGTGAAACCTTCAAGTTAGTCCATGTAAACTTCTTCATCTAAATTCCTATTTAGAAAGGCAATTTTCACATCCATTTAGAGAAGCTCTAAGTCATAATGAGTTGCTAGTGCCATGATAATCCTAAATAAGTCCTTTTTTGAAACAAGAGAAAAGGTTTCTCTATAATCAACGTCATTTTTCTAAGTGAAACCTTTGGAAACTAGTCTAGCTTTATATCGTTCAATATTTCCATTTAAGTCATGCTTAGTCTTAAATACCCATTTACACCCAACTCTTTTACAACTTTTACGAAATTGAACAAGATCCTAGACTTCATTTTGATCCATTGATTTTATCTCTTCTTTCATGGAATCTAACCATTTTTTTAAGTCTGTATTATCCATTTCATGTGAAAATAAAACTAGATCATCATCAATTCCCAAGTCAAATTATGACTCTTATAGATAAACCACATAATCATCAGGTATAACAGATCTTCTTAATAGTGGCTCTTATGGTTCATCTACTACGGGTTCATTAATAACATCTTCATTATAGGGCGCTTCATCATTCATTTGTTGTTCTTGTATGTTGTCTGATGGATCAACTGTGGGAACAATAACTTGAGAAAAAGTTTGAGATAAAGAAATCTCTACCCTAACTTCTTGAATTTCCACCTCACATGGTTCTACACTCCTATTGATTTCACCATTCTCAATAAACCTCGTATTTCTAGTTTTAATAATTCTTGTACTATGGCTAGGACAATAAAACATATACCCTTTGATTTTTCTTGATAACTAAGCAAACATGCAGCCATAAGTGAATAAACATAATTATATATACAAACCTTAAACAATGGAGTCGAAAATCCTCACTTTATGTCTCTTTCACGTTCTAAGGTTCATTTTTTCCATTTGTCCTGTTCCCTAGCATCAAATATATGAATCAAGGGCCACAAACTGTTCTAAACAAGTTGTTCTGAGGAAACCATTTTAAAACATTGGAAAAAACCTAATTTTAATGACGCCATTAATCTAAATCTAAGAGTGTTAGAGGGATGAGATACTTACTTCTGGAATATAAGAACAGAGATGAACACTACGGTTCCAAGGTTTGTTTGGCATCTAGCTTGTGTTCTTGATCAAAAACACCAAAAATCCTAATTAAATCCTTAATAAACCAATCCAAATTGTGTTTTCAAGTGTTAAATAAAAAAGGAATCGAAGGGGAACTAATGAGAGTGTTTCTAGAATATCTAGGATGTGCAGATGTCGGCTGGGTTTCTAATAAGAATGAAGAAGGGTGTAAAAATACGTATTTATAGTGTGCAGTCTAGAGGCGAGTCCCGATCGGGAAACTGGTGTCGCGAGCGGGAAACCTTTCCCGACTACGATCTGTACCGAGTAGGATTCGGTTCTGCCCACCAAAATATAAAATAAGTCAGAATTATCCTATTTTATATTCTTACTTTTAATTATCATAGTACCCTATGTGGTTCACATTTCTAGACCCTTCTACCGAGCAATCTTAAACATGTAGGTGCCTTAAACTAGGGTTTTTCCTGTCCATAGTTCAAAAGGAGTTTTTGGAACTGTCTTACTAGGAACCCTATTTAATAAGTACATGACAATTTTCAAAGCATACATCCACAAAGATAAAGGTAAAGAAGAATAGCTTAACATGCTCCTAACCATATCCATTAAAGTCGATTACATCTTTCTATGACACTATTTTGTTATAGTGTACCTAGCATTATGTATTGAGCACAAATGCCATGTCTTTCAAGGAATTTAGCAAATGGACCTAAATGTTGTCCATTTTCATCATACCTTCCATAACATTCACCATATCTATCAGCTCTCACAATTTTCACTTTTATGTCTAATTGTCTTTCAACCTTAGTGATAAACACCTCTTGAGCATTTACTGATTAAGAGTTTTCATGTAATAAATAGACATACCCATAATGTGAAAAATCGTCAATGAAAGTGATTAAATACTTTTCTCCACCAAAAGATGGAATATCAAAAGGTCTGCATATGTCTGTGTGTATAAGTTTAAAGAGTTGTGTGCTTCTTGTGGCTTTCTTTTTTATTGTGTGTTTTGTATGGTTTCCCTTAATACAACCCAGACAAATACCAAGATTGGTAAAAGCCAAAACAGGAAGGATTTCGTTCTTTACCGATCTTTGTATCCTTTCTTTGGATATGTGACCCAAACGTATATGCCACAAGTAAGCTGAATTTTCATCAATCAAACCATGTTTCATACCAACATTATGATGCAAGGTTAAAAGAGTCTCAACAAACAAATTATCAAGCTTTAATTTATATAAACCATCAGAAAGAATACCAGAACCAATAAAATAATTATTCTTAACAAACTACAATATCCATTTCCAAATTTAAAAGAGTATCCAGTCGTATCAAGTTTTGATAAAGAAATCAAATTACGAGAAACAGAAGGAACATAAAGAGTTTAAAAAAGATCTAAATGATGTCTAGTATCTAAAATCAAATGATAAGTTCTGATGGCCTCAACTAGAGCTTTGACTCGGTTTCCCATAAGCGCAAAATTTTCATTTGTGTTTATGGTTTGGTTCGTAAGGAATCCTTGCATCATATTTGAAACATGGGTGGTACAACTAGAATCAATCCACCAAGTATTATAAGGAACTTCAACCAAATTTGATTTGAAACATACGAAAACACTAGGCTTACCTTGACTTCCGAACCACGCCCTACGTTTTAAGCAGTCTTTCTTGTAGTGTCCATTCTTTCCACAAAAATGACATACGACTTTCTTTGATTCCTGCTTGTGGATTTAGGAAGATGACTCATTAACCTTCAATGGTCCTTAATTCACCTTTCCATTATGCTTTCCTAGTTTTTTCTTATTAGCTCATGGTTGACCCATGAGATTAATAGAATAGTTCCCTTGTTTCTTCAGCCTCGCTTCCTCTTGAATTAGCAAAGTTTGCAATTCAATCATATTCCATTTATCCTTAATTGTGTTATAATTAATTTGGAATGGTCCATACTGAGGAGGCAAAGAGTTCATGATGAATGTTACAAGGAAACTTTCTTCCACTTTCATTCCTATGGATTCCAATCTTGCTGCTATGTTTACCATTTCAGAAAGGTGCTCATGCATAGTACTAGAACCATCAAACTTCATAGTGGTTAACGTACCCATTAGTGTCCCTGCAATTGACTTAGCAGCAGTGTTAAAGTGGGACATACCTTCAACATATTCCATAAATTCCTTTGCACTATTAGTTTAGGAATTGTTGGCTTGATGTTCTCAGCAATAGTCATTCGCATAAACATTAAGCTCAGTCTATTTGATCATTCCCAAGCATTATAGAAGATCTCTGTTCAGCAGTGCTATCAGTAGTAAGATTAGCATGCTTTTCATTTAGGAGTGCTAAATCAAGTTCAAAACACCTAAGTGAAATTGAACTTGTTTAGACCATTTAGAGAAATTAAGCCCATTAAATTTCATAATAGACACAACTTGCAAATGAAGAGAAACAAGATTAAATGTTGCAAATAGAATACAATGCTCATACATTAATGCTTTGAGTCATAAACTATTAACATATAATACAAATTCAGATATCATCCACATAGGCATAAGTGTACATTGAAGTTCTCCTTTGGGTGATCCAACAATGCATTATAACAAACATAATTGATGCTCAATTTTGAATTTCATATAATTGGTAATTATACATACCATAACTTGACATGTTTGCCATTGTTGGATATGCTAAATATATCAAATAAAGTATACTAATTAACCACATTCATGTTCTTAACTATAAAATAACTAATAAACATTTAGGTGATCCTTGAATATTTTATACTTAATGAACTTCAATATACTCATCATAAAGAAATTTAAATATACGTAATAGCATCACATAATCATTGAGTAATTGAAAATTTATTTTACTTGACATCTATAAAAATCTTCTAGTTTGGCCACTTTAGTGACTAACAAATTATTTATATCATAAATATCAATCAAATAGTCATAACAATTAATTATATATAGACTTAATAATAATTAATATTTCATGCTTCAATAATATGAAGTAATCTATAAATCATCAATTCACTGCCATAAGAGTGGTTCAGTAATACAATCCATCCCAAAATGCATTTAATATCGGTGCTGTTGTAATCACTTAAAGGGATGTCCATATTATTTCCATTCATTTGAAGTAAGGTGCATGCACAGAAGACTAAACTAAAGAACCTAACGAAAAGACGACAATCTTAATAGAAATATACTTGGCTCAATTAGTAGCCTTTACTGTCACAATAGCCAAAACATCGCATTTGAGAATAATTATGCTCTTAAGGCTTCATCTTTCAATGCAAACATACTATATATACTAGTAAGTTACCTCTTGTTACGTCGGGACAAAAATTTAAATAATAAATAGAATAAATAATACGTAAATAAATTAAAATTTAGCGAATAATAAGTACAATATTATTTATTGCAAATATATATAATATAAAAATATTTTACACTCTCAATAACATATGTATTGTTAGAGTTCAATGAAAAATAACAATAAATAATAACAAATACTGTATTTATTTATTATATGTTTCCTATAAATACTGTAAGTTACCCTGGGCTCTGTGTATTTGCATAGAGATTATCTTCTTTCTTTTGCATTTCCTTTCCTTGTTATTATTCTTCAGTGTTAAGATTGTAGTGAAAAGGTTATTGAAGAAACTTATACTGAGATTATCATTTTTCTGTCCATTCTTGTGCTTGGTTGAAGTTTATTTCTCTGTTGGTTTATCACTTTCCTTTCATATTACACTGTTAATCCAGATGTGTAAAATGAGCATTGTTGTTGAATTCTGATATTCATAATTTTTCAATTCAAAGTTATGTTTTGAAAAGGGTTGTTTAGCAAATATTGCCTTCTCAAATTACTATTTATTTTATGTTTTTTTTTTTCACAAACTCACTCTAATGACTCAGTGATAGTTTCAAATATAGAATAATTTGAGTCTTATAGATGATATAAAATATTTTACATAAAACATTTTATTTATTCTGACATTTCTTAAAGATAATTTCATTTATAAATTTTTTAACCTCAGATATTGAAAAAGTGAGGTTATGGGATGATTTTAATTAAGATATAAACTTGGACTCATATCTATACTGCTTTTGTTTTTATCTTTAATTAAAACTGCATTTCCAGCTTGGTCAAATATGAAGTAAAATCCTCTGCTCATTGTGGCCCATTCGGCATTTTTGATTATTAATTTATTTTATTGTATCTTTGTTAAAAAAATTTGCTTTGCTGCTGAGTTGTTTATATTCTTTGGATATTGATGTTGATATCGTGTTAGAACCAGTAATGCGTTGTTTCTTTTCCCTAAATGCTTTTGTTGTTCTTTATGTGATTTTCCGATTTATTATCTGAAATCTGTTCCTTTTCTATTTGTTTTTTTGTCCCTACATCTGCTGTCTTTTATGATAAAAAAACTGCTTCTGCCACAGACTAAGGCATAACCAATTGAAGCAAAACGGCAGCGCACCAGTTGAAGATAAAGAACAACTCAAACGGTGCCGTACTGGCCGATGAAGAGATTGCAACAATCAAAGAGCTTGAAACGACACCGTAGGCATCAATTGAAGGCAACTGCAACTCAAACGGCGTCGTTTTGCACGGCACTGTAGTAGCTACAGTCAACTTGCCTTGCCCTTTTTTCATTAAAATGCTTTACACATAATTATTAAATATTATACTTATCAATAATTATTATTTAATTTTTATGTAATTTTTTATTTTTTATTAATTTATTTTATCTTATTATAGTATTTTATTCATAATGAATTATAAGAATAATGTTTATCTCAAATTGTATTAAATTATTAATTTTTTTTTATTAAGAGTCTTATATAAAATAGAGGTAATAATTACTTTACGGTTTTAGTAATAATAAATTATGTATAATAAATTATAGTGATGAATTTATTAAAATTTGATTATTTATCATTTTAAACTTGATTGTTTATCGTTTTGAATTTGATAATTCATTATTCTGAACTTCATTGTTTATCGCATGTTCATCACTTATAGGTTTAATGTTTATATTTTAATTATATATCATTTTAAATTTAATTGTTCATCGTCTTAAATATAATTGTTCATTATTTTGAATAATATAATTATTCATTGTTTTTATTAATGTGATTTGCTCGTGATTATTAGATATTGAATTTGTTATTAATAATCATTCTGTTTTATATAATTTTTTTTATTAATTTGTTTCAGCTTTCTGGAATGTTAATAAAAAATATATAATTAAAAGGAAAATAATTAAATCACATCTAATAGAATTTGATTAATATAAGAATTAAATATAAATAATGAAATATGATGTGTAAAATATAAAATTTAAATATATTTAAATACTAATTTAAATAATAATATTATACTTTACAAATAAAAAGGAAAAAAAAATTCTATTGAGATATTGCATCAAATATAAATTAAAAGGTGATTTACTTAATTAATTTCTTTACATGATATGTAAGTAATCAGATTGTTGCACATTTTTTAGTATTAATATCTTAGTATAATGGTTTATAAATAATGAAATATGCATTATAATTTTTTAAGTAAAATAATTTAGTCTAAAAAAGAAATTTTATGAGATAATAATATTTGTAAAAAACGTGTGATTTTTTTAAAACAAAAATAGACTTTTATTTTTAAATCATTATAGATTTTTATATATAAAATACAGTTATTTAGTTTTAATAGAATTAAATTTTTAATTAATGAATATTAATACTATTCACTAATAATTGAATTATTAAATGATAAAATTAATCAAATTAACTATACAGCAAAAATAACTTAATCGGAAAAATAAGTATAATTGATTCCGTCCTTGCTAAACCATGAACAAGAATGTATTTTGCTGATTTTATCTTAATGTAATTAGTTATATGACCATTAAGGAAAAATGACAAAAATCAGTAAGTCCAAAGGACAAAAAATCAATAAGGAAATTTTCTTTAATCAATTTTATGGGCTCAGTTTCACTTTCACAATTGCAGCATGAGTTCTATAATTTCTGCTAAACTTTTCGTCCAGTCACGATAATTGATTCTTCCAATCACAAATTGCCCCTTTTTCTATATCTTAATTTCGTCAATATATAAAATTTTATCAGAATTTTCATGCTAGGAAAATCACAAAATTCTAAATCTAAGGCTCTGATAGCAAGATTAAATACTTTAATTTATGCAAAACAATTATGCATAACTCTAATTCCCAAAATCTTAGAATTTGTGATTTTCACAATATACATAAAAATAAAAGAAGAAACATACCTTGATTCATGATTAAATTTGAAAAAGATGATGATGATGATGATCAATTACATAAATTCTTTGATGAAAATTTTTGTTTCTCCCTCTTGAACCCTTGATTACTTTATATAGAGAGTTTTCTAAATGGAGAGAAAATCTGTGTTAAAAGATTAGAAAAAGGACCAATTACCCTTTTGATTTATTAAACCTAATTTTATATTTAATAATAAGAAGTAAATTATTTGTACATGGGCCACATTTATTTTCCATTAACTCTACGGAATAACCAACACTTCAGCCAAAAATATTGGAAATTTTTCATAAATACAAAAAAGGAGAAATAATTACAACTTTACTTTCCATTAATTTTTTTCAATTTTACCAAAAAATTGTTTCAACAATTACAACAATATCTAAATCTAAAGATCACCCCAAAAAATGGTATATCTTTGGTATATTTTCAGTATATTTTGAGATATTTTCATTTGATTTTCACCAAAAACTAACAAAAAAAACAAAAACAATTAAATCTTTAAAGAAGAAAAAGAAGAAAAGAAAGAATAGAATTCAATCAAAATATCACAAAATCTCAAATAAATATACGTTTCATAGTACCTTGGAAATATATTGAGTATACCTCAGGATTGGAAATACCTCGAGAATATTTTGGATATATCTTGAGAATATTTTGGGTATATTTTGGGAATGAGAATTCTCTAGGAATTCCTTGAGAGGAATTCTCTAGATATACCTTTGAGAATTCCACGAGAATGCTTCGAGTATACTTTGAAGATATTTTGGGTATATTTTGAAGATATCTTAGAGATTAAATTGTATATATTCATTATGCAAAAAAAAAAAAAAAGCAACAATCAATGGCGAGTTGAATTATTCAAAATGATATAAAGAAAATGCCAAAGCAGGTGAGAATTGATTAGATCAACAATTTACCTTCAACCAAAATCATTACCATGAAAAAAATTAAGGATAGATCATGCAACAGTGTATAATTTTATATACAATTTCACTGTTCTCTAATCAATTATCATCTACCAGTACCATTCATCCACTGATTCTTTCCAAAGAGGATTACTTCTCTCAGCTACTCCTAATCAATTTATCTCTACACCAAATTTCAACTAAAGCAAAATATTTTATCCAGCGGAATCGTTCGGTTCATGAGTCAAACTTGCTCAATTCCTCCATAGATTCTGATGTCTTAATTTGTACAATAAAAACACAATGAGTTCTGATAAATCCAAAAAAATTTGCCGCTGAGGTCATGATGACAATGCCGGCAACGATGATACTATCTTCCACTACCACCCACAAATCTGGTTCAAAAACCAAAAAATTATTAATTCTCTCATTTCTTTCGTATCTTTAACTTTTTGGGAACCTTCTTTTTATCTAAGCAAATCTAGGTCTTTCTCTCGATAAAATTGAAAATGTGTTTGGTAAAAATAAAAAATGAAAATTTTGGTTCTATTTTTTGAATCATTACGAGCAAGTGGAACAATTTATGTAGGCGACGCTAAAAACTCCTTTACACTTTTATTATAATTGAGAGACTCATTAGCAAGCCCATCTATAGTTCTATTTCGATTTAAAATTTTTAATCATTAATTTTCAAGTTGATTTTATTTTAATATCATTATTTTTTTTATTAAATAGTATTTAAAAGTCCATCATTGAAATTAAAAAATAATAAATAAAAAAAAACCGAATCAAGCATGCATTGACTGCGATGCTTTCATGGCTTAAAACTATATGTAATTCCTTCAATTTATTAATTTTTTTTATATTATTCTATTAATTAGTTTTTGGTCCAATTTGTTATCTAAATGTTATTTTTGGACTATGTCGCCGTCTCAAAAATTTGTAAAAAACGATACAATTACCCACAATTTACTAATATAGTAATGATATATGATAATTATACTATAGTTGTCACATCAATAAATTGTAGTTAATTATGTAGTTTTTAAAATTTTTCAAATAACAATATGCTAAAAAAACAAAACAGAGGCAAATTAGATAAAAAACTAGCAAAAAGGACAATCTCAAAAAAATAAAAAAAATATTCGAGGGACTCGACATGAATTATGCCAAGTGAAATAGTTCATTTGATATATATTTTCGGATGGGAGTAGGGATGTGTGTGGTTGGATACTCTAATCCAAACAATTTGAAAACACAAATTACTCATGTAATTTGTCAAAGATATATTTCAATCCGACCTTATTGGAATTAACTAGAATTGGGAACGTAAAAAATGTATGCTATCTCTTTAATTTGTTTTCTTTTAGATTGTTAATTTGACCCCCCCCTTTTTTTTATTATATTTGTTTTTTCAAAATTATTATTGACCATATTACAGTATTTGAAATTTGAAAAAAAATTATATATCATGCTACAATTTACTAAAATGATCTTAATTCTTTGTTAATTTACACTAACTGCTATATTAGTAAATTAGGATGCGATATATTGTTTTTCAAAATTCAAAAGTAACAATATAGTAAAAAAAACAACATTCAAAGCAAAAATATGAAAGAAAAACTGAACAAAAGAAAAATATGAGAAAAACAAATAAATTGAATGGGCAACATATACTCTAAGCCAATTGGAAATTCAATCGGTGTTTAAGATTGCAAATAAATGTTTTAAAAGAATATTTTGAATTCTTTTAAGTTAATTAACTAATTTTATATAAATTTATTTTTTAAAAAATATCAATTTATCTATTTTTATTAAAAAAAGTGCTCAAAACTCAAAAACAACTAAAACTACAGTTTTTCCAATACTCTATCCCAAATACCCTAAGTGAATTGAGTCCTAAAAACTGGTTCAATCAATCGAATCAGACGGATTGGTTGAGTTATATTATTCGGTTTGTGGGGGTCGGTGATACTCAACCAACAATTCCCAACCGGCCAACCCCCTTCCTTCTCTTATCAATTCCCATTTCCAAGTCAAATGAATTCAACTAGGCCCCCTTCGCGGGATTCACCGGTCACTTCTCCACGATTTCTAAAAGTTTCCCGTACCACGCCTTTGACAAATGAAAATGAAAGCAGCAATCAATACATAACACCTGTCCAGCTACATCATGTGCCTCCCCTATCTGATTCTTACTCTGCAGTGCCGTGGCTCTCCACTGACCACAGCGAGCCACTGAGAAGCGCACACAAAAAAAAAAAAAAAAAAAAAGTAACTAACTAAAAGAGAAAACGAGAAACACACACACCTCCTTGCTGCTGCCAAATGCCAATGCGCACTTCTCTCTGATGTCTTTCATCTTTCTTCCCTTTCCTCCTCCTTCTCTTACTCTTCTTTTTCTTCTGATTCTTGTCCTTAGCTTAATCACAATATCAAACTAAATTCTCCACAGTTTATTAAATTTATCCCGCCAATTGTGAACACAATGATTACTATAGCGGTGGCGTCGTCGTCGATGACTCCTACTTGCTTTCTGCGGGGGATGCGGGAGCCAAAAGCAGCTACAAAGAAGGGGAGAAGGCAAGAAGTGCGGGTTATAGGGAATTTCAGTCACTTTGGAGATGCGGTGCGCAAGGATTTCCATTTCTTGAAGGAGGGAATTACCAGAGGAATTGATTGGGCAAATGAGACATTTCAACTTCCGCAGGTTTACAAAACCCTAGACGATGTTTTGTGGCTCCGGAATCTTGAGGATCCTCAATCTCCTCCTTTGGAGCCTCAGTCTTGGCCTCAACCTTCTTATCCAGGTTGAATTCACCGTGCTAAATTTGTCATGCCGATGTTTATTAGTATGCAATTTGTTTGTATTTAGCGCTTTGATAGCTAACTTAATCATGGAAAGTTGTGAATAATTTCAAATTTGGCTCTGCGAGAAAGCTCCTTGTCTAATTTTTATTATGGCATGTTCTATGCATGGTCTTTGAAGCGTCATTAAGACTAGTAAAGCTAGCTTTTGATTGGTTTAACTGTGTTAGTTGCAAAACGGCACTTTGGTTTAGGGAGCATTACTTCAAGTAACTATAGTCTAGCGCTGCAAGTGCATCTAACAATTTAGTTGCGGAATTTATGTTGCCACCGGAGTATGGAGTTGAAGACAATAACCAGCGAACATGTTGATGAAGAAATTATATAATGGTGAATTCGGAGTTTATCCAAAATGTCGAGCATGGTGAGTTTCTTTGAGAGAATTTTTGTACTCTATGGTGTATGAAGCTGGGAATTTGTTCGCTAGCAGAGAGGCTTATCACAGAAGCGAGAACTGGGCATAGCATATGATGATTCAATCATGTTGAAGATAATTACTGAGCTATTATTTTGTAAACTTCATTTTCCTATGTGATAAAATAAGGGGAGCTATTGAGGTAAAATGACTGCCAGTGGCCTACTCAGGATATTAGGGTCTAGTGATGAACTAGTAAATGTGTATAAAAACAGGTGGTCCTTGGGAATGCCAGTAGCTTTCCTTTAACAAGTTCCTAGCAGTTTATCTACCATGGATAATAATGGGTTTGTAGTTACACATTTATTGTTCTTTTAGATACCACCCTGTTAATTTTCTGCTGCAATTCCTTTGTGGTTAATGGTTCACTTGAAAAGAAATTCTGTTCTTTATTAATTAAAAATTGATATGTTTTATTAATATTGAAATTAGATATGATAATCTTATATTTGATAATCCCATCTGGTAGACTTATCTGCTTCTAAATCCATCCAATGGTTATGAGGCTTAACAATAGGCATGCTTTTTAGATTTGATTGACTTTCATTGCTGTATTTTATTAAGGTCCTAATATTCTTAAGACTTTTTGGAAAGAACTCGAGGAATTTCTTATTTATCATATAGCAACAAAATATTTTCAAAGAACTCTGTGGAACCTAACTTATTAAGGTTTTCTCTTGTGCATATTTGAATTCTGCATTTTGTTCTTCAACAGCTAGTCTCAACCTCTAAAAAAGTGTATGGGGGCTGCAGTTAGTCAACTGCCAATGACATCTTTTCAAGCATACATTATTAAGACTGAGAATGTGGGAGTAAAGTAGGTTATATATTTTGCCCAACCCACATATCTGAGAGGTCTCTCTCTCTCTCTTTCACATGCACACGCATGTCACATACACACATGCTCACTCTTGCACGCACACGTGACAGATTTAGTTATAAATGCATTTTCAGGTGCATAATATGCTTATATGTGGCATGTGGACCACCATTATTATTTTATATTGATATTAAGGTGTGGCATATCTTAAACAGGACTTACCGGAGTAGATTTATTCATGGCTGATCTGAAAGCCTTGGAAGCATATGCTAGTTACTTATATTATCTGTCCAAGATTTGGTCAAAGCCACTTCCCGAAGTCTATAATCCCCAAGATGTTGCTAACTATTTCAGTTGTAGGCCTCATGTAGTGGCTCTTCGACTTCTTGAGGTATACCTAAGAATTAACTAGCAAAGAATGCACATTTGGCATGCTCTAGATATCATGTTATGCAAAATTTCCATTTGTTCTTGATAGATGATGATATAAACATGCACTGAGTTTCCCTCTAAAGTAAATTTTAATTTGGTGATTATTCAGATCTTTCATAATCACATGGCCTGCTAAGTGTTAACTTATGAATGAAATATGTTTTCCGAAGTAGTTTCGTTGTTTTACAATTCATCTTTCTGTGGAAAATGACAAGAAAAGGAAAGATTTATTTATTATTTATTATTTTTATTTTTATTTTTATTTTACAAAGGAAAAACTCATGAAGGTTGATTTAAACACTATTTCCCCTCCTCCTGCTGTAAAATGTACTAAACAAGATCAGGTTAGTTGAATCTCATGGGCAATAAAACCATTATTATACCTTAATCTGAGGGCTTCTTTTATACATTGTTAAGTTTGAAATAACACCTCAGATTTTCTTATCTTCAATGTTCCTTTTGACTTGATATGTCTCTGACATCTATCTAAGGGAAAACCATAAGAGTAAGTGCACGGAAATATCAAGAACCACATTATTAGCTCCTAGAAAAGGAAGGACGAAACTGAATACATGTCCAAATCATGCTAGCTTCTTTTTTTTTTTTACCTTGTCAATGTGGACAATGTTGTTAAGCATGAGCTCAAGGATTTCCTTCTTGTCAATCTTGCCAAATGCTGCTGTATTCTATTTAAAGCTAAGGAATTTATGATTGGATTATGCACCAACTAATTGAGATTTGATTGCCAGTATTTCTTACTCACAAAATGCTTTCTTTTAAGAGGGTGTAGACATGGTTGTTGAAAGTTGAAATAAGTATTGTTTTTCTCTGGATGGCAGTTAGTATCATTTATCAGGTAAAACAGAATTGACATCGTCCATGTAGCAATTCCTGAACATTAGGACCTGGTATTGTCTTTTTTTTTTAGATTGGCTTGTGTTAAAGAGTATTATGTTAGGTTTAACATGTATTTTCGTAGTTTTTTGTGATCAAGTCCAAATTTTGATAATATTGCCAACTATATTCTGATTGGGCTTACAACATTGTGTACCGGAAGGTGTTTTCAGCATTTGCTTCTGCCACAGTCAGAATTCGAACATCTGGGATGAAAAAGTTTTTTAGACCGACTTCAGAAGAGGATATAAATGGGAACATCTCAGCATACAATTTTGGACTTGTCTTAAAAGAAACAATGCTGAACTTAGGTCCCACTTTTATCAAAGGTGAGGACCATGATTTTCTTGAAATTTGAAATCGAAGATTCCATTTTGCTTATATCTTCTGCAAATCATGTTTTTCCCATCTTATAGCGTCACTCATTCTAAAATTCTTGAAATTTGAAAATATATACTCGATATCTTATTTCTCTTCTGCAGTCAGAAAAACATTACCATTATACTAGTCACACATGCCTTTGCTTGCTGATGCAGTTGGTCAGTCCCTTTCTACAAGGCCAGATATAATTGGTACTGAAATTTCCAAGGTTAGACCTAATGCGCACTTTTTTTCTAGTGTTTTTCTAACTATTTCATGGGACATCTAACTGTTCCAGTGCTTTTTGGAAATGGATACTCTGCATCTTGTTCAGTGACAATAACTTTAATAATTTTTTTGTGGGTCATTTTGGTTGCTACAGAAACTGTAGCTTGGTTTCCTTTTAATGGATAAGCTGTCAGATAGAAGAAGAAATAATAAGAGGAGAGTGGAAGAGGAAAGAGAAAAACAGTAGGCATACAATCTGAGAACTTACAATTCCATGATAAAAAATTCTGAACAATGATAATTTGTCATTCCTAGTAGAAATGAATGTCAAAAAGTTTCTAAATAAAGATAAAGCATGTATTTCCTAAATAGGAGGATGTTAGATAGACGGTTTCACTGTATTCCCTAATTAAAATAGGTTCATAAGAAGATCTAAATTCCATAAGTATAAGAACTCATATTTATAATTCCAAAACAACTTTTTCCTTGACTGATTATTTTGATTGTCCCTCTTCATATTATTTAATAGTTTGAGAAAATATTTATAGAGAATTTCTAAAGTATTTGTTTGCAAATTCTGTGTGAAAGCATGAATGTTGCTTTCTTTATGTGCAAGTGATTTAAGTGATAATGTTGACAGTATATGTAATGTAATGAAGCTGATAAGTTTCTGCTGGGTCAAGAATTCTTGTTTGAATCTGAATCTTGGAGAACCCACTTTGAATTTTGTATGATTGGGTAGAGAAATTCTTGGCCAAAACACCATTTTAATTTCATGGAGATCTTCTTCTATAATTAATTACAGGCACTTTCTGAGCTGCAAGATCAAATCCCTCCTTTTCCTAGGGATATGGCTATGAAAATCATTGAGGAGGAATTAGGTTCTCCTGTTGAATCTGTGTTTAGCTACATATCTGAAGAACCTGTAGCTGCAGCATCATTTGGTCAGGTATCTCTTTTTACACAATTATTTGGTACTTGGTAGACAAGTAAATTGGTGCATGGGAATGTTATTTACAACATTTTGGTAATATTCCTATTATTTACATGTGGCACATTCTAGGTATACCGAGCAAATACACTTGATGGCATTAATGTTGCTGTGAAGGTTCAGCGTCCTAATCTGCGCCATGTGGTAGTTCGAGACATCTATATACTCCGACTTGGGGTTTGTCCTGATCTAAATTGTCCCATGTCTCTGTCCTTTCTTTTTAGTTTCATTTTTTTGGATGTATAGTTCATAAATGGTTTATTATCAATGTTTTCAGCTGGGACTGTTGCAAAAGATAGCCAAGAGAAAAAATGACCTTCGCCTCTATGCTGATGAGCTTGGAAAAGGTTTAGTTGGGGAACTGGATTATATTATAGAGGCTGCCAATGCTTCCAAGTTTCTGGTATTCATCAAATTCACATTCAGGTTCAATTGCTCTTAGTTTAATCCTTCTGTAGGAAAAGGCTTTATAGAAAAAATACATGTTCCAGTATGGGCTATTTGTTGGCCGTCTATCAGGTGATATTTGGTCAAAGAAGTTGGCAATGGAACAAAATTTAATAGGTAGTTTGCTTCCTGCCACCCAGCAAGCTATAAGAATGGGGTTCATTGTGCTTATAATTGCTGTGGGAATGGATGGAACTAATCTTTTCAATTTAAGTGACTTAAATGAGCTGGACTTAGCATCCCATCTGGAGCAATACAAATGTGTTTAACATGCAGCTAAATCTGATACCATTACTGCAAAAATTCTCTCTTTGAGAAAAGTGATAAGAATTTGTGTAGGAATGTTTTTAGAAATAAATCTTAAGGATCATCTGCATCTCATATGCACTGTTAGAAGTGGGAAGAAAGGCAACATTTTTTTTTGTGCTAGAACATGTAACCTTGAGCAGTTACAAGGTACGATTTTGATAATGACAGGAAAGAAAATAAAGTTAGACTTGTGAAAGAAAGATAACTGACTTTGTTTTTCCTTAGTTGAACAAATCTTTTACATAATATTAAGAAGCTGCTGCTGTACACAAATCATTGTAGTTTAGTTGGATAATATGCTAGGTTTTATCACTGGAACTTATAATGGCTTATTAACAATTGGGCAAGTGGAACTTATAATGGCTTATTAACAATTGGGCAAGTTCTTTGGCTCATATGGACTATATATTGTTTTGTTTGCAGGACGCTCATTCATCCTTTCCATTTATGCACATTCCAAAAGTTTATTATCATTTAAGTCGAAAGAGAGTTCTAACAATGGAGTGGGTTGCTGGTGAGAGTCCTACTGATTTATACTATCAATCTACTAGAAATTCTGTTGATCATGGTTCCACACATTCAGAAAGGCGGAAAATTGAAGCAAAAAACCGGCTTCTTGATCTGGTTTGTATTATTAGCTGTATCACTCTCTTTTCTTATTTCTTAAGACTAGGACTTCTTGGACTACAGAACCTGGTATTTTATTTTGGGTCTCCTATAAAGCTACCTGCTTATCTCATCCACCTCACCTGGGAAGTTTTGTTGTGTTACAATATGGTTTTTTATGCAAGTGACAAAAATGTATTGCATATGCTGTCAATTTTTTCCAGGTTAGCAAAGGAGTGGAAGCATCACTCGTTCAGCTCCTTGAAACAGGCTTATTGCATGCTGATCCACATGCAGGAAACTTGCGTTACATATCATCAGGACAAATAGGGTACCATTTCGCCCTTCCATGACTTAGTGTGGGCGAAATTCTGATAGTTCCTTTCTAAATGAAATTGTTTGTCTGATATGTAATTATGTCATTGTATATATTCATAATAAGAATGTGGCTTCAACATCAGCCTTCATCCTAATGCATGAACATCAAACAAATAAAATTTGAGAATCCATATTGGAAGAACTCAAGATCCACTTATTGAGGGCTTCTTCTCAGTTCAATTCATCAAATGTGTTCCAGGTTCCTGGATTTTGGTTTAGTTTGCCAGATGGAAAAGAAGCATCAGTTTGCAATGCTTGCATCTATAGTGCACATTGTAAATGGAGATTGGGAATCTCTTGTGCGTTCTCTCATTGAAATGGATGTAGTAAGGCCTGGGACTAATATTCGGCGGGTTACAATGGTAATGTATATGCTTCTTTACCAGTTGTCTAAATATGCTCTCACGTGGTGAGAATTTGTTAGCCGAAAACAGAAAGATATGATGTATTTTATTTAGATCAGATGTACACATGCATTTATCATAGTCAAGTTTAATTTCTTTTCCCTCAAATTATCCTCTCTTGGGACTCCTTTTGATATTACTGATTGTTTTCTAAATGATTCAGGAACTGGAAGATTCCTTGGGGGAGGTGGAATTTAGAGACGGAATTCCTGATGTTAAGTTCAGCAGGGTAAGATTTGCTCATTAAGAACACAAGTGATTTGTATTGTGCCTTATCTGATACACTTGAGCCAAGATTTCATATGAGAACTACAGAAAAATTGATACCCAAGCTAAGATGGTTAGTACAATTGCTTCTGTTGATTGATGAGTCAAAGCTTTACTCCTAGAACCTGTGAACTTCTGCTATTTGATTCTTCAATCAGTGACAATGTCCAACTTTCAAGGATGTAAACCCTTAAATTTGGGTATTCTTGAAAGAGATTTTGCAATGCAAACTTGGACACTTTTGAAATTATTAGATGATCTACTAGGTCTTATCCAAATTATAAGATGATTGTGATTGACGATATTTTATATCCTTTAGAAGTTGTAAAATATAGGCCTCTTAGATTTGGTTGACTTTTAATGATGGTTCTCATGCTAGATATCAGAAATGGACCCCCTCTTTCCTCAATTGTACTTTTTGATGTTAATTTACATGGTAAGGTATTATAAAGGTTAAAGGTGCTAATTAGCCTCATAAACTATACCCTATAGTGTGAGTCATCCTCTCAACTTTGACTCAATACAAATAAGTTCTTAAACTTTAAACTCGGTGCAATTAGGTCCTTTATATATTAAGCCATTTGAACCAGAACTGTGAGCCAACTTGGTTTGATGAGGGATGACTCGCTCCATAGGATATAGTTCAAGAGCTAATTTGTATTGAGTCAAAATTGAGGGGATGTCTCGCTCCATAGGGTATGGTTCAGAGGCTAATTTGCACATTTGACCTATTATAAATGGTTTATTTCAATATAATATTTCTGGAATTTGTATTTCGAAGATCTTAGTGGCTATTATCAATTAAACAAATCTCTGCCTTTAACTCTTCTCTAGTCTGTTATCGTACATGATTCTTTGATTGTGGTATTATATTACTGGCTGACTTAGAAAATAACTTCTGAAGGTTCTCAGCAAAATATGGTCAGTAGCCCTCAAGTATCATTTCCGCATGCCACCATACTACACGCTCGTCCTACGTTCTCTAGCGTCCTTGGAAGGTAATTTGCTGGTTGCCATATTCCTCTGTACTCATCTTATTAGCTTGTGTTATTTGTAAGTATTCCAAAATGTGTACCATTACATGTATCTCCTTTACCTTCACACAATGTTGCCTAATTGAAATGTACTGGTCTGTAGTTCCAAAGTAACAATAAGAGCAATTGATCATTACAATAAATTTCTTTGGAAGTTTGAATTGCCTTATAGATATTGTTCAGGATCTTATAAAGTATCTTTCTTGTCTTGGACATTTTAATCAGGCATTGAAAAAGGGATACTATTTCTGGGTTGAGCTCATTCTGTCCTCATCTATTTAATATTTCGAATCTAGGTCGTTTATTGTTTACTTATAATTGTGCCTGTATGCATGTGTTCGAATGAAAGCAGACGCCTTTAAAGATCATATGAATTTTTAAGGCATACTAGATATTTCTAACCAGAAGCAAATAGTTCAGCTAGAATTCAGTTGTATTCAGAGTTATAGTATTCTAGATTGACAAGATGAATCCTTAATTGTGGAATGTAGTGCTTTACCAGATACTTTGCTGGACCTGAAATCAAGAAGATATAAACTAAATTATAAGGAACCAACTTGTTTAAATTGCTTTCTCTGGTTGCTTGCCCTTGTTCTAATGGTTCCATTTCTGTGACTCTGCCCTTCTGCTGATTGAGCCAATGACTTAAGTGCCATTTCCTTGTGAAGCAACAAGGGAAAGAAAGGTTAAGGATATAACTATGCTCTGCCTTGATAAACAGTAACAGGAAAATCCATTGTTTCAATTTTTGATATGTAGCAATAGATGCATTTTAGTGAACAGAAATGAGATGAACAATGCATGAGAATTGAGAAGCACTCAAGGATATATATTGATGTGAAAGTGGCAAGAAAGTTTGCTAAAATGTAGATCCATTGATGCCTCACAAGTCCTGTCTCCTGTGCTTTAATCATTAAACAGAAATAGTTGCTCCCATTGCAATAGGTGAGTTTAGGTCATCCTTCAATTTGAAAGTAGACTAATCCTCTGAATACTCGGTTAGAGGATTCTTTCTTTGGACCCAAAAGTATATTGTGTAGTCTTACTACTGCAACTTTATCTTAACATAAAGGCAATTAATTGAGGAAAAGGGCAAAATAAGCATTCAATGTTTTCTCATGTTCGATATTTGCATGATAAAATTTTCAACTGTGCTGGTAATTTTTATGATGTTTTAAATGTCTACACAGTTAATAACTGCTTATGCCTATGGTTTATTTTCCATTATGTTCTCTCAGGTCTAGCAGTGGCTGCAGATCCAAACTTTAAGACATTTGAAGCTGCATATCCATATGTTGTCAGAAAATTACTCACTGAAAATTCGGCAGAAATGAGGAAAATCTTGCATTCGGTATCAAATGCTTAAACATGTGTTTGTATTACTCTGGATTGTACCTGTACTGTACCACATCTTCTTGGTGCATAATCATTTCCTCATTATCAACATTCTTAATGAAATTCTTTATTGCATGTTGTTAGTGTCAAATCTAAATAAAGGAAAAACAAATACAAATTTTGAAAGAGTGGTATAGGCTTGGAAAATATAGATGATTTACAAATAGGGAGTAAAAAGTTTGATTGGATGTCTCATAGCTGTCACCCAAAAAAAGATAATGAACATCTGTGCTTCGTAGTCACAAGCTGGTGGGAATATGATATTCCACTGTTGAACTGATTTCTTGGTGCAGTATGTAATATGTTTGAATAGAATAGCTTACAATTAAGTTTGTTTTCTGACCTCTAATTTTATGAATCATATTCTTTTATACTGATGTTTCCTGTGCTAATTATCATTAACTCGTTTAACTTTTGAACTTGTTTCTGTATTCAGGTGGTTTTTAACAAGAGAAAAGAATTCCGGTGGGACAGGCTTGCTCTTTTCCTGAAAGTAGGATCAGCTAGGTATGTCTAGAAATCACATGCAGTAGATAAAACATGCTTCATCTGCGATGCAGTGAAGATAATGTAAAGTTGAATTCTTCTAATGAAACATTTTACAGTACATGTGTATACACAATACATAAGAAAATTATTCTAGGCTATTTCCTAAAAAATACAGAATCAATTTAAACTAAAATAATTCCTAATATTAAGATAATCCCTTAGATTAAGAATGAACCTTAATTTGAGGAATCTCTTTATTTATGGAATCTCTTTAATAAGGAATCCCCCTAACCATCCGACAATCATCATTGTCCAAATAGATCTTTTTCCATCTCTCAAGTTTCAGAAAAGAAAAAAATATCTGCATTTCCCATCTAATTAAATGTTCCTTTTTTAATTAAACTAAAATACATGTTATCATTTTTTTAATTAAATTCCGAATGACTTGAAGTTTGGTATGTTCTCTGTTATGGAAGCCGAGGAGAAAACCTAGTTGATTTTTGCATGTATAATTACTGGCTTGTTGCCTTTCTTGTACAGTTCTGGTTGAAACTTAGCTCATTCTTTCTATCAATATCAGATCGTGTAATCTCTGAATATTTTCTGCAGGAGTGTCTTTATTAGAGCAATAGCACCAAGGAACCAAAACTTCCTTGATTCTTTGACAAATAGGTCATCTGCTGGTATTTTTGATGTTGCACACTTAGTCTTAATGCTATCATCCAGGGATGGTGTTGTTCTTAGGAAGCTTCTGATGACTGCAGTAAGTGACTTTGAACTAGAACCTTCGTCCTTGATATCTCATTGCTGTTGCTTCTGCTACTTGCTGAACTCTGATTGATGAAAAATCATGTACCCCATATGGATTCTGTGGCATCATGCTTCCCCATTGAAACTGATGAGACGAAATTTGTTGATGCCTTTAATAATTTGAAAGAGTTTTAGGCCTCATTAGTTTTGTCCTGATCCTTATTTTCTTATGCACTGAATACATTTTGCATATCCACAAACAGGATGGAGCTTCACTGGTCCGAGCCATGGTTTCCAAGGAGGCAGCTTTCTTTAGATGGCAACTTTGCAGGGTCATTGCTGACGTACTGTATCAATGTATGGTTCAAACTATTGGACTAGGCAGTAATGCAACCAGGTATAGTTCACAAGTGATGTTGGCTAGTGAGCCCGACAACAGAGAACTAGGTGCCATATCTAGATTATCAATGTCCATCCAAGATTATCAGTCCATCTTCAAAGATAGACGGCTCAAGGTGATTTTATCCAGGATAATAAATTCTGCAAGGAAAGATCCAGTACTGATGCTAAAACTCTGTTGGACTTCTGTTGTCATGTTCGTTGCTGCTTCAGCACTAGCTTGTCATCGAGTGTTGGTCTCGTTGTCTGAAGTCTACATTGGTCCTCTGTCACTTGCTCCAAAGAGAGTGGCACTTAGTGGTTGAAATCTGAGGTGAAGATGTAGAGAATCCTCTGACAGTATACTTTCAAAGTGAAGGATTAAAGATAATTCGATAAGTTGCTAATATAGGAATTGGCATTCAGAGCTTGCGCTGCATTCATTCGCCGTGAAGAGCTGGCTTTATCAACCATGTACTTAATTCGGACTAGTCGAGTTGTAATCATTTGCATGCCAAGATTCTTTACAGGGAACGACATGGTAAATCAAAGTACTCGGGACAAGCTGCGGAAAAGGTACATATGGAACAACTGTATGAATAATACTTTTTTTTTTTTCTGTCGGAAATATGACTTTTGACTTTAGTTGTATGGATATCTGCAAGAGGTTAATGTATTACAAATGCCTGTGGGCTTATATGGCAGGGCTGCTTGTAAATTCTGAGCTTTCTGGAGAAAAATTAACATATTATTTTTGAGTTGCTAATTTAGCTAATGAAATTCCTAGTTCTTATATACCAAGTAATTGTAATTCGTGTCAGGTAGGTCTATTAAGAAGGTAAAGTGTTCTTTTCAAAGTTTTGAAGGTTCTCTATATTCAGATTTTGATCTGGAAACCTCTGTTTCAGGTCTCATCTTTGAGTTCCATTTCCCTTTTCTATGGACAATATGCTGTAGTTTGGTTGGCTTAATTGCGAAGGGTAGTATTATTTTAACACAGGTACATCCATTTTCATATTGTTAATGGTATTGGTTGCTTGCACGTTTTATGAAAGCATGCAAGCAAAATGATTGATCCCACGACAATCAACTAGGAGCATAAACTATTTTACACTGCATTAACATAGAATTTGAGGCTCCCATAATGAAATTTTATGAAAGGGTGAATTTATTCATCATTCTTTTATGAATTTAATATAAAAATTAAAATATTTATTTTATGTTTTTACACACACATTTCTTTCTTCTTTCAATAACACAATGATGCGAGAAAGAAAATAATTATATTAATTTTTTGTAAGAACTTCAGAAAAAATATGAAAAAGTAAAGGGACAAGTCATATTCAACTTTTTATAATTGTTTTTTTTACTATTTTACCCTTGTATTTGGTTTTTGATTAAATTTCTCTTATATTTTATTTTTGGTCCATTTTATGTTTTAAAAATTTAAAAATATGATACGTATGGTTACCATATGGTAACGTAGCATGCTAAAAAAATATAACTGCGCGTGGAATACATATGCCAATGAAGGGACATATTATGATCAAATTCAATTTTCAAAGAGGCAATATTAGAGATAATTTTGACCCAAAAAAAAAAAAATTGATCAAGGGACAAAATAATGAAAACGGACAGGGGTTAGACACATCTTTTGCCAAAAGTAAATTGTATATTCTATCCAGAGTCTATCATCATATATTATTATACAATAAACATATATTGAAATTTAGATTAATTCCAATAAGTAAAATTTTATGTGTTTTTTGAAGATAAAGTTTATGTTATTAAATTCTTAAAAAAAAAAAAAACTAATGATTTGAACCAATTAAAATTCAATGAAACAATTAATAAAATTATTTATAAATCAACTAAAAAAATTGCAATTCATTCTATGAAGTGGCAACCTCAAAATGACTAATATAAGTCCATTAAGAGTTGAAATATAAGATAAAATGAACCAACAATAAATATAATGAAATGAATTTTTTTTTTATAAGAGAATGAAATGAATTGTTGACTTCTCTATAATGTTAGTAACCTATACTAGATAGTTTTATTTTGTTTTGTTTCTTGGTTTTTCCACCGATTCTTACCAAAAAAAAAAACAATAAATAGAATGAATTTTAGGTGAGTAAATATATTGTAAAGTCTCTATAATTTTCTTATATAAAAATAAATTGTAATTTTTAATGTTTATAAAATTTAAGAAACATTTTTCCTTAATAATATGCTAATATTTAATCAAATAATTATATATAAAATATATGGAAAAATTACACTATTTACTAATTTTTTTTTTTTCAAAAATACCAACTTAAAGTGTTTGGAATTGATTTTGAAAATCAAAAAATAAATTTAAAATTTTTTTAATTTAATTGATTTTTTTATTTTTTATATACTATATTTTTTTTTCTAATTTGTTTTTCAAAAACAGTTTTTTAAAACTCAAAAATTAAATAACTTTTTTTTTTTTTTACATAAAATATAATTTTTTAAAAGCGCATTTCTAAATTGCAAAATAAAATGGCATGGAATGGAAATGTGTCGTCGTCAGTCATTGCGGGATTGATTGAATAGTAAGGAACTGATTTCATAATTCTGTAAAATCCGTGCAAATCGGTAAAACCCTGTTCAGTTGAGACGCTGCAACCAGCAAAAAGTCGTATCTACTACTAACCCACAAACAAAATCACCCAAAATCATCTACATTTTCCTTCCAATTTGTCTCCGGTATGAGCTCTCCGGCGATTCCTGGGGTAAATTTTACCTCTCTTCTCCCTTCTCTCACTCTCACTCTACGCATTTTTGGATATTGAATTTGAGTCAATACTTCAATTTATAATTGCGTTTCTGTGGATCTTGCTTGTGTTAATTAGATCGATGCGATTTATTATGTATTTTATGGCTTTTGGTAACGGGCAGGGCGCAGGGTTTTTTACTGGATTTACGAGGCTATGCAAGGGTCTGGCTGTAGTTCTCGTTGCTGGTCACATTGTAGTTCAGATTTTGCCTCCTGCTATTACCTACCTATCTTGCTCTTATTCCTGCTAAGTAAATTTCTCTCTTTCGCACTTTCATAATCTAATAATGCGTAAAATGTATTCGATTGTATATGTCAGTTGGTACCTAGTGAAAAGGTGATACAGTTGCATAAACATTTATCTATTTAATACTATTATTGATCTCAACTTAGAAGTATCAAGGAGGTTTTGGAGTAGTCTTCTTTTTTTTTTTTCCCTTCTAAACAATTCTTGTAATTGGGATCCAGTAGACGTTTCATTTAGTAGTAGGTTGGCTTGTGCTGCTGAAACAGAATCTTGGTAAGATGGAAGGGCAAATCAATCTGGAAGTAGCTTGTGTAGTTGTTACTGGGTTCTTAATATTCTTGTTGATGAGTACTACAAATTGCTTGTGTCAAAATATAGAGTTTTGTTGCAAGAGCCACATATATACAAATTTGGTGAATTGCTTCTTGTGAAAATTTTTAGTTAAGTGGTTTATCTTTTAGGCAATTGCATTAAATGCTCGAACTCGGGGTCATTTTGACAAATCTTTAGTTTTAGCCTTGAATTTATATGATTATATTGTTATTATTTTGTTATTGATATGCATATAAATTTCATTAAAAATGCAGGGATATAAATGTTATTATGGAAAATTGTGAGATAACTTTTATTTGATTTATGCACAAAAATTTGAGACACTGAAGATGGGGATGATTGACTGTTGTGTACTTGGGAACTACAAATTTTCTTTAGGCATCTCACTCTGACTCATTCTTTATGTGAAATATCGCTTGAGCTTTAGCTTTTTTGCATGGTTGATATCTTAGTGCGTGAAGATATATTTGGATATAAAACGGATGTTTTGGGTACTAATGGTTCTCTGTACTTGCAAATGACAATTTATCTATCTATATCTTTAGCTTTGATGCACAAATTAATGTTTAGCACCGCAAACTTGGTTTTTGTCTTCTTTAGAATTCATGGATTCTTTAAATTATTTTTCCCAAACTGAAGATTCTCCAACTCTGTTGTTTATTTAGTTTATGCACCATTGTTTCGTATGACATCTAATAATTCTTAGACTTGTATATGAAAGTTACTGGCTTTCTGCAAAATATGGTGACATCTGGGCATAGATTTTAGAAATTTTAAACAGCTGCACTATTTTTTCCTTCATAGAGTGAATAAGAATCTAGAAGATGAGAATAGAGAGAAGAGAAGGAGAGGGGGGGTGGGGTGGTTGTCGGTGAAGGGGGGAGAGTAAAAGCCAAAGTCTGTGGCCTTAGCAAACATAGCAGAATCAAAATTCATGGTTTCTGATATATATTGATATTGTTCAGACCGATATTTTCCACATGATCAACAATGCATCCTTGTGGCCCTATTATGATTTATATGATTTTGCTTTAACTGGTTTGGGGAAATATAATCAAGAATATACTTTTATCAAAAGAACTAAAACTTTCAGTTATGTGCTTGAGAATCCCTCCACTGCGACTTAGGGGAGGGTGATATTGTTTGTGCATAATGCTTTGTCATCACAAGGAACGTATTATAAGGAAATCTTAATTCTTTATTTATTTATTTTTTTTTTTGTAGGACAATTCCTTTTGCATGGAACCTCATAACAGCCGGTTACATTGAACAATCAATATATGGGGTATGCAGTTTCTGTAGCAGCATCTTTCTGTTTTTCAGTTGCATCATTTTGAATAAATGTCTTTTGAAATTTTATTAACTTCATAAATTTATTCTTATGATTAACCTTATTTTCCAGGTGATTGTCAGCACTTTATGCCTCCTTATTATGGGGAAGCTACTTGAACCTGTATGGGGTTCTAAGGAGTTCTTAAAGTTCATTTTCATAGTCAACTTTCTTACTTCAGTATGTGTTTTCATTACTGCCATTGCATTATACTACATAACAACGCAGGAAAATTACCTGTAAGTGCTTGACTTTAAAATATTTGGTTTTGTTGTTTGCTTCTACATGTGCTTTATGCTCCTTTTTCCATTCTTTTAGTTTTCCTTACCTACACTTGCTTGAATTCCTTATATCAGATTAGTAAAAGAAAACAAATAATGAGTTAACTAATTCCTTTCATCTTAAAATTTTGCCAATTAATTTGCATTGGTATTTAAATATGTTTGTAATATTTGCTCAAAGTTTGATGGATGTGGATGATGATTGCTTCATGCTCCATTTAAATATATCGGTGCTCATTTTCTTCCATTTTTCAATGGTAGTTATATGCCCATTTCTGGCTTCCAAGGAGTCTTGTCAGGTTTCTTGGTTGGTATAAAGCAAATTATACCTGACCAAGAGCTTTCTTTATTGAGAATCAAAGCTAAGGTATGAAATTTAGCTTGATTTGATTTTTGTAGAAACCTGAATTGTTGCAAGCTGGGGAGGTGTCTGACTTAATTGGTGCTGTTTGAATGCTACACAGTGGTTTCCATCCCTTGCGCTGTTGCTGACCATTGCTGTAAGCTTCTTTACGCCAGAGTCAGTGACATATCTACCAACCATTATATTTGGCACATATGTGAGCTGGTTATATCTGAGATACCTACAGAGGAAACCAGAGACCAAACTAAGGGGTGATCCAAGTGATGATTTTGCATTCTCCACTTTCTTCCCTGAATTTCTTAGGTAATATAATTTTTCTTTTAATTCATTAGTCCTTAAGCAGATGAAACTTGAGCTTGTTTTAGTGCTTCTGCCCCTTCTGGTTTCTACTCTTTGATCTTGTGCTCTGAAAGTGCAGACCAGTCATTGATCCCATTGCATCAATATTCCATCGGATGCTTTGTGGAAGATCTGAAGCTTCTGCTGAAGCACATGGTCATACCCTGGGAGGTGCTCCTTTGCCTGGTTCTGATCCCATTGAGGCATCTAGGAGGAGGTAAGAATCCTGATTCTTGCTGCTGTACCTTTATGCCAGGAGTTGTTTAGGATCTTTCTGTCTTCAACTCTTCCTCCGTCCCAATCCTTTTGGTCTCATAGCACCAGATGCGTTAATGTGATTATTAAGTGTGATATACAAACCTTAGTTTAAGGAGCATGTAGTTGTTTGAAGATGAAACTCAAGTTCAAAACAAAACGATGCCTGCTTCTAAATTGTTACAAGAATGTTGAATATTGTACTTATACGAAATGTAATTTGATATGTGCCTTTTGAGCTAAAAAGAGGTTGCATCAAAATAATAAAGCACTGGCATGAAAAACTGTTGAAATTTGGAGTAACTAATCTCTAACATGTTATGCCTACCATATAAGTGTCTTTAAATTTACTGCGGTTATTCTGTAATAGCAACAATTCTATGCATTTATAATCTACAGTTACGAAGTAATTGTCAGTGGAGGCAAAAAAAAATAAAGTTTTGTACTTGCTTGTCCTGTGCAGAGAAAGGGGCGCTAGGGCTTTGGAAGAAAGATTGGCAGCTGAGAAGTTGGCTGCTGCAAGAAGTGCAGAGGAGTCGAAAAAAGATGCCTCAGAAAATGTTTGATACCTTGCAAACTCAGATTCTGAACAGCAAGTAAAGAAAAGCTTGTAGTCTGATAACAACTTACAGAATTTGTGCAGTATTGGGAGATAAGTTTTTGTTCTGATTTCTGTATAACAGTTTTGTGATGCATATTACTGTGGATTGTGATTATTATTTTTTTTTAATGAAAATTATTGCCATCTTTTGTACTGTTTCATGATGATCCAATACTTTCCCAAGAAAAATGGAGCAGAAACTTGTAAATAGCTAGCTCCTCTCTTATCTGTTCTTATATTGATGTGAAGTGTTGAGTTGTTGAGTGCCCAGTGCCCCTGAGACTCTTAAAAAAACACAAACTGTTTCATGGGTTCCCAGTTTGTGAATAACATTTTGATTGAGGATTGGTATATGTATGTATTATATCAGGTTTCGGAGTTCTATCATTTATTAAAGATTTTTGGAATATTTTATTACTAACTGCATAAGGCCAAATTAAAAAAAAAAAATCCAAAATTTGTTCGCATCGCTAGTTTTAGTTCATTGGATGACTACCTGTAACAACTCATAAATTTATTTTAATATCTTCATATAATTTCATGATTGATCTTTTTCTTTCATTTTCTGGTTTGTTAATTAAAAAGAAAAAAAAAATCCCTAGCTGGGTTGAGCAAATTATTATCAATTTGGTGTACAGATTGATTGGGACATTCGTACATTACAGTTTCACATATTATTTCAGATATTAGTTGAATTTTTTTTTTTTACATTTTATTTGGTATTTTCTATAAAAGATGATAAATGTAATTAGATACTAAAATTTAAATTCATTTCTTACAACTATCATCAATTTAAATTAGCTCATTAAAAACACAGTCATGTCAAGCCAATATGAGTTAAGAATTTTTTAATTTGAACACGAAAAAAATCAAATAAATTAATATGAAAAATACTTAACCCACATGTATAATATATTTAATGCGCATACTAGAAGAGGTCTAAACTGGTGGGCGTAACATGAATAATTTTATTTTATTTTTTGAAAACAAAGTATTTTGATTTAAGGATTTCATTTGGCTAGAAAATGACTCAACAGGACAATGATGGGATTCATTTGACATGACTTTGGAACAGTACAGTGATTTTGTGATTTTGCTTTTGTAAACGATCCAAACAAAAAGGATGAATTTGTGATTTTGCTTTTGTAAACGATCCAAACAAAAAGGATGAATTTGTGCTAATTGTAGGGAAAACTGGAGAATTGATAATTTAATATTTAAAAACAATAGAAATGAAAAGTCAATATGAAGCATGTGTAACACATAGTTTTCTTAAGATAAATTTGTCTTCTATACTGGTGTTTAGGATAACCAGCGTTTATCTCTCAGGATACAACAGATTCCAAGTAATTATTGAACATATAACACCTACTTACAACGAACTTTTAACTTGTCACACCCTTTATCACTTGAGAAAAAGAAGGATAATAAAGAAAAAAACATTTCAAGAACAATCAAAGTATACTCTTCATCAACCTTTTAAAATTCAAGCCTAAACCACCTATTTATACTAGATGGAGGAGACATGAGATTAATTGTGATTAATTTCCTTTAAAAGCTACCAATAATGCCTTTGTAACTCTCAAATAATGGTAAAATTAATCTTTAAAACATCATAAATTAGCATTCCAAAAGACATAGAAGCTTAAAAGTCCATTATGCAACAGAATCCACATAGGTGTGTGGATCCACACGGGAGTGTGGATCTGCCTTGCTCACTCTGCAGGCATAACAACACGACCATGTGAATCCATACGGGTGTGTCAGTGACCTAGCCGTGTGGATCCACACGGGAGTATTGAATCCAGATGACCGTGTGGATCTACACGGGCGTGACAGACTGTCATCCGTGTGGATCAATACGAGAGTATTGCCAAATTTTCTAGAAATAAAAAATAATTTGTAAAAAATTGAGCTTGTTCAGGACCACGAAATTTTGGACTGACATTCGTGTACGGAGATCGCGCATTGGCCCATTTCGGACCATATATTTATACCCCCTGCGCCTGAGCACACGAAAGAAAGCCTTCTATTATACTTTTCTTACCCATGTAAGAATGCATTTTAATATATAAATACAAGTTTAACTTCAATTCTTAGTGATGTGGGACAAACTCCCACTCACTTTTTATCTTTAAATTTTCTTATCAAGGAGCTTACTTTGAGCTTCAATTTTTATTCACATATTTTCCATTTTGAGTATATGAATCATTAATTCATAGTCCTCATGTCAAGGAACATATATCCGGGTCTTTCTCTCAAAACCGAGTTGTGGGACCCATCCGAATAATCCTCTCAAAATGGCTTATAATCACAATTTTTTCCAACAATCTCACATGTCAATCATTGGTGATTCCCCACTTCTTCCAAATTGCAATTCCGATATGCAGCCTTCGAATTTTGGTATAGAGCCCGTCTCTATCTTCAAATCCAATCCCAGATTCGGCGCAAGGAGTTAGCGGATCAATTAGGACTCTATCTGCTCTTATTCGCGAGGAATGTTGCAAATCTCTATTGGTTACATCTGGTAATAGTCCTACATTACACGAGCATAACAGCAACCGTCTTATTGTCCACGTGTCTAATAATCCAGCTAAAACAGATCTTCCAGCACATGAAAATACGATTATTTATTCTATATCTACTGCTGATGAGGATATTAATTCTTTGACAGATGGTCATTCCTCTAAAACAAGTTGCAATATGGCAAAGTATAAGTCATTTGCAGAGTTGTTACAAGGAGCAACAAGGCAAACTCGGAAAGGGAGTCTAAAGTCCAAAAACATATCCAATGATTTTTGGCAAGTCTGTGACAGTAATATTATTCAAAACATCAAAAAGCATGGTGTGTCAATTTCGAATGAGGCAGCTAAAACTCCTGATATTGGGAAGGCCCTGGGCTTTTTCATTCTCAGCTGATGACAATGTGGTGACAGATGCTCTTTTTAATCTTATTGAGCACGATTCCCCACGTTGGATGGGAACTCAAAAATTTTAAGCCCTCTGTTGCACAGATGAGAGACATCCCTCTGCAGGAAACTCTGTCGTCATACAGCATTTTAACAACTTCTTTTCATCTTGCTCTTTAATTGATATGGATTTTCAATGGGCTTCTTTTACACGAAGAAACAAGCTTTAAAAGACATTTAGACTTTCTCTTAATCAGATTCTTGCTGGTGTTTTTTCTGGTTGCTGTTGCCCAACACCGAAGTTCTTCTCTTCATAGATTTTGTTGGGAAAAACGACCAATAAACAAGGTTAAAAAAAAATCCAAGCCAAAGAAATAAGAGAAGGAAAAATTTACGTGGTTCGGCCTTAATTGCCTATATCTACGAAGAGTAACCAATTCTCCATTATATGAAAAAAATTAAAAATTACAATACAATAATATTATATCTTCCTTGAGTTGATTAAATCTAAACTCACAATTTATTGTGTTTTCTCTTTCACATAAACTAGAAAAATAACTCTCACATTTCTAGAATTCCTAAAGAAAATTTCTAAATTTCCCAAATGTGTTTCCCAAAGCCCCTTGAATGTTTTCCACACCCAATAATATCCAAACAAAAACTCAAATTTGCAAATTCCCAAGTTGCTCTTGTATTTGTTCTCTTTGCTTTATTGCTTTAAAAGCTTTAATCTTACCTTATATTTATAGGCTCCTAAACTTGCCAAGCAAAAATGGAAATACTCTTCCAATTAAGAATACCTTTCCTAATCTAAGTCTTAAGTCTTTTCCTAATCCAAGTCTAAGACTTATCAAATCCAAGTCCAACTTAGATTCTCATAATTTAAAAATCAATTCCAACAGATCTGTCTACTCAACTAACAAGATTTTATTGTGTGAATCTATTGTGTTTGGTTTGAGGCCATTTGCTTTGATTGTGTTGAGTTTGCTGGGCGCTTTGTGAGACTCTTTGGGCATTAGGCTTTGTCTTAGTTGACTTGGTAGTTGTTTTAGTTTTGCTGTTACGTTTGTTTTGGGTTTTTATTTGATTTTGTTTTGCTTGTCTTTCAGTTGTTTTAGGCTGCACTAGTTTCTCTTCTAGTTTTGCCGTTCTCTGTACTTGAAGCAAGATCTTTGTCTTGCTCTTGTAGGTTGCTTACTTCTTAGAAGGGATTATTTTATCATCTTGGTTAAATATAGTAGTTTTCCTCTCAAATATTAATAAAATAAAATACTAATTAAATAAAAAAGGTTCAGAAAGAAAAATAATGAAGAGAATGGAAGGGTTTCCAAACGGTAGTCGCATTCAGTCTCAAACATGTCCAAATAATAATAATAATAATAATACAATGTTATATATTTATTAGATGTGGACTATATATAAGTTATATCCATCAACACATATAAATGTATAGCTTACGTATGACCCGGCTGATGCAGTTTGAATTTATCTCGATAGAAAATATTATATATTAACTATACATAGATTATATGTACAGCAAGTAAAGAAATTATCATCAATTAGCCTTTAAATGGTGGTTTTCATATCTCAAACTATCCAATCCAAAAATTTTCAATCCTATGAATTTATTTATGGCATTAAATTTGAAAAGAAAAGCGAAAAATAGGAATAACTGAGAGGGCAGCTTGATACCCAACTTTTGTGTTTTGATTAGCCCTCAGACTGTAGTTTTTAAAGTTCGAACTATCTAGTCTAGAATTTTTTGACCCTTTTAGTCCATTTCTGATGTCAAAATTGCAAAAAGGAACCTAGAAAATAGGAGAAATTATATGACAGCCTTGACGAGCAATTTTTTTCTCGTCGATCTCACAAATTTAGTCGGATTTTGGAAAAAATAATGTCACAAAAGTGATAAGAAAATGAAAAACTATTTATGGTTTGAATTTCCAGATAATCAGAGATCGTTTGGATAGTGAACAGAGTTGATAATGAAGTAGGAAAAATAAGAGAACAAAAAAAAGAGAGAAGATAATGAATAGTGTAAAATTAGAAATGACTCTTCTTGAGCAAAATTTTTGAATTTAGAGAGGTTAAATTTAAAAACACACTCAATAAACGGAAATTTGCGTCCAAATTCCAATAACAAATTTTTAATATTATATGAAATTACCGAAATAAAATGCAAATTTAAAAATTTTTTATTAAAAATTTTAATATTATAATTTCATATTCTTAAAAATGTAATAAATTTTTAATTTTATCTAATTAAAATAAAATGCAAAGATAAAATTTTAATAATCTTTAATTTATATAATAAAATTAATCAATCAATATTGCTATGGTTAATACTTTTTTTCCTAATCTTTTATTTTAGTTTCGAGTTGCTATGGTTAATTTTTTTCCCTAATCAAGACTATCATAAACTAAACTTGAAATTAATTTCTTTTGTTGCTAATAACAAAATTTTGTATTTGGGTCTAAAAACTCCAAAAGTGCAAACTAACCAAGCCAAAAAGAAATCAATTTCTTTTGTTGCTAATAGACTTTGCACTTTTAATACTATGGGTGTGGTTTGACATTGAATTTTGAAAAAGTATTTTTCTAAAAGACTTTTGTATTTTAACTTTTTAGTTTTGAAAACTATTTAGATAAATAGATATTTTTTTCTAAGAACAATTTATAAAAAATTGAAAAAAATAATCAATTAAATTAAAAAATTTTAAAATATATTTTTTAAAACTCTTAACATAATTCAAAATACCCTATAATATATTCAGAAGCAAAAGCCAGTAATAAGTCCTGTCTTGTCCATTAAAAAAAATTAGAGCTGCCCGCTATTTGAAGATGCGGACGGCATCTATCCTTTCCTTGCTTCAGCGGATATGAGCAGTCCACTTTCTGTACAGGCGTACCGATTATTTTTTTGACTATACCCTTTTGTTGACAACCCTAATTGGGAATTTTAAAAAATTCTCCCTAAACTGCTAAGTAGTTTATCAAAACATCCTTTTTTAGGAAACCAATAGGATAATATATATGAAATATCCCTTGTGGAGAAGCAGAAAAAATGTAAATACCAATAGGATAATTAAACGCTGTTAAGTGGGCAAATAATGTCCACATCCAGAAAATGTGAAGAGGGTCTTTGAGTTATTAGTATGAAATCTTTTGAGTAGAGTCCAAAAGTAAAACTCTGAGGGTTTAGATTCAAAGTGTACAATACCATTCCATTGAGGAAATTTATGGTATTTATAGTTTCTATACTTTTCGAAACATAAAAAAAAAAAAATCTATAGCAAAGATATAGCAAATAGAAAATGAATAAAAACGAGCAGACATATTGCGAATTTGATTGATTATCAGATTCCACCATAATGCATATGCCAGCATATCGAGGAATGGGACTAATATAAAATAATGTTTCATAGCTACATGGTAAAATGATTTAATAGTATCAAAATTTTTACATGGGTATCAAATTAGTACTAAAATTTTATTTAATATTAAATTTGTATTAAAATTTTGAAGTTTAGTTTCAAATTATGGCACCCAAATCCTTTTTTGTCATCCATATCTGCAAATCCAGTGGCTACGTATCCTGTGTTCATATCAATACATTTAGTGCTTACATCAGTATAAATCAATTGGAAAAATTTTTGCTACCATAATATGAAACTAATTTCAAAATTTTAGTATCAATTTGATACAAAATAATATTTTGAGACCAATTTAATATACATATAAGAGTTTTGAATAACAAAGAAAGATTTTACCCTACTACCACAAATTATGGATTTATGTTATTTTTCAAAAAAAAAAAATCATATCAAATCACTAATATAAATAGATTATATTTTTAATTAATTCTGATTACAAATTATGGATTTACGTTACTATATGTGACCAGAATCTAGAAATCTTTGGTCCTGCCGAATGTTGAGGTTTTTTTCTGGCTTGTTGTATTGAATAGGCTCAATACTAAAGATATTTTGTGTGCAAAAGATATCATTCCAGCCCAAAATAGTTCTTGCCCTTTATGTAATAATGGTTTGAAATCGGTGGATCATTTGCTAGTTTAATGTTCCTTCATTTCATCTTTGTGGTATAAATTCTGCACTTGGTAGCGGATATCTTGGGCCACACCTAAAACTCTGTGTGCACTATTTGATCATTGAGAATGTCTTGTATCTGGCTCTTTCCAAAAGAAGATATGAATTATTGTCTTTCATACTATTCTATGGTCAGTATGGTGGGAATGTAATGAAGATGTTTTCAATGGAAATAATATATCTTCAGAAAATCTTTTCTTTATTGTTGGCTTTAGATCATAAGCTTGGTTAAGAGCAATTGGCGATGAGGGAGTCTTTCGGCATCAAAATCTTCTTTTGAGGTGTGGCTACAATCAAGATCCATTGCACACGTCCTAGGCAAAGACCCCTTCCATCGGGTTGGATTGCACCCCCTATGGGTTCTATGAAATGGAATATTGATGGCTCCTCCTTAGGTATGTCGGGACCTGCTGGTGTTGGAGGGGTGCTTCGATAGGCAATGTTATTTGTCTTTTCTCCATTCCCTGCGGATTCTTGAATCCAATGCTACAGAAGTTGTTGTCATTCGTTATGCCTTTTAGATTACTGTTGATCGTAAGACTGCCGATCCAAAGGACAGAGCTACTTATTGTTGAGGGAGTGTCTGAGTCGAAAAATATTCTATTGAACATGTTTATCTTAATATTATCTTTGATTCCCTTATTCTCCTAAGTGTTACAAAAAAAAATTCCGTCTAATTAATTTTCTCTTGGGAGCAAAATTGTTAAGAATTAATTTCTGAGATTTAGAAAATAATGTTCTGCAGTTAAGTTAGGTATGAAATGATCAATCAAATTCTTCAGACAATTGGAAAAAAAAAAATTCTAATCTACATAGTCCCAAAGCCATTAATGTTATCATACATCGGCTAATGAAAAAATTTAAGTGCTTTCTATAATGATTTATGCCCTCATCATTTAAGCCAACTTTTGGAATGAGTTAAATTTAAAATCTATTTATTCAATATAGTATTAGAGTTACCGGTCTTGGAATATTTGACCACCCGCAAATGTCCATTCCTACAAACTTCACACCGCAAGTCTTTTACATGTATTCGGTCTTGAGTGTGGGAGAGATATATAAAAATATCACACATCGGCTAATTAAAAAATCAAATAACTCTTTATAATGACTTGAGCACTCATTATTTGAGCTAACATGAGTTAGACCAATTTCCATTTATTCAACAAATGTGAACATGCATACTGCTTTTTTTATTTTACAGGAAACATGCCCGCGTTTTAATTAGTTGCAGCTTTTTATTTTGCTTCTACACTATAGATATTGTTTAAAATTTCTAATTTTTTTTTCCTAAAATATTCGACATTTCTCAAATATCTATAACTATTAACTATTTCTTATATATTCTATCTTTATTTAAAGCTCTCTTCATATACAACTACGAATTATAATGAATTAGAAAGGATTAATTATCTAAAAGCTATATTATTTGGTTTAAAATTTAAATATATTCTTGATTTTTTGGGTACGTACTAATCTTAAATGTATTCTTCAATTATTATTTAAAAATATTAAATGATATTTATTTTGGGATCGATAGAGTATTTTGCTGCATGCCCAAATCTATTTGATTTTCCAGGAAACATGTCCACGTTTTAATCAATTTTAGCTTTCTACTATGCTTCTACACCCTATGAGTGTGAACAATTGAAATCCTCGCACGTAAAGTTTAATTGGTTTCTACCTTGTCTAATCATTCATTAGTACTTGGCTTGATAGGCTATGGTTTGAGATATATATATTGACTTTAATTTACTCAATCTATTCATGCTTATTTAGTTTAAGATTTTTTGTTTTTATTCAAAAATATTCGACGTTTTTCAATTATCTATAAATATTAATTATTTTTTGTCTATTATATTTTTATTTAAAACTTTATTTTTTATTATAATTAGAAGAACGTTAATATTACTTTCCACTTTATACTTCTAGCAGAAACGAAGATAAGAGTCCAAGTCCAAAAATATTTATATATAAAATCCTTTAAAAAAATATATTTTACTTCAATTTTATATAAAATTTTTCTTTATTTCTCAAATGAAATTATTCACTGTACACTTCTCATGCCAATAATACATGTATCATTCCATTTAGAAACAAAATCTATTACTTTCTATTTTAATGTCTAGGATTATAATAAAAGTAAATTTCTTTTCTTTTTTTTTTTCTTAAACGGAACTCGAATTCGAATTATTGAGGGAGGAGTGAACCTCATTATGCCATTAGGACAAGACGACCTGGGCAGTAAATTTCTAATTTTGGAATTGTTGACTGACAAGTAATGTATGCTACTAAAATTAGACTGGGGAAACGGTTAGTCCGTCAGTATCGTGGACCTTACCCAATTAATTATTATTTATTACATTTTCTCCACCCTAATAATTGTTAATAAGAGAGGGAACATAAATTAATGAATTAGGTCCACACATTTATATTCCCGTATAAATAATTGGAAAGAGATTAAACTTAAACTCCTAGTTGTAAGAAGTCAAAAGATTCACATTTCCCCTACATTGGG
>CATIWF010141786.1:0-11964 GCA_949630135.1 Balakata baccata
CAAAACTAACTAGATCATCTTTTCAAAATATTGAAAGAGAAAGTGGACCACTTGATTTAATCCACAGTGATGTATATGATTTAAAATTTGTTCAAACAAGAGGTGGAAACAAATATTTTATCACATTTGTGGATGATTGCATAAAATATTGTTATGTGTATTTGCTTAAGACTAAAGATGAGATTATAGAGAAATTTAAACTCTATAAAATTGAGGTTGAAAATCAACTCAATAGAAAATCAAGGCTTTGAGAAGTGACCGTGGTGGTGAATATGTGACACCATTTGGTGAATTTTGTGCACAACATGGAATTATACATGAAACTATGGCACCGTATTCACTACAATCTAATGGTGTGGCTGAAAGGAAACATTGTACTTTGAAAGAAATGATGAATGCAATGTTGATAAGTTCTGGGTTACCACAGAACATGTGGGGGGAAGCCATATTGTCGGCTAAATACCTTTTAAATAAGGTGCCCCGTAGTAAGCAAGACAAAACTCCTTATGAATTATGGAAAGGGAGAAAATCATCCTATTAACACTTGCGAGTATGGGGGTGTCTTGCTAAAGTGGTAGTTCCTATACCAAAGAAAGTGAAAATAAGGCCAAAATCAGTTGATTACATTTTCATTGGTTATGCACATAATAGCAGTGCTTATCGGTTTCTTGTGCATAAATCGGAAATTTGGATGTTCATAAGAACATGATTATAGAATCAAAGAATGCATCGTTCTTTGAACATATATTTCCTTGTAAGAGTTTGGAAGAGGCGAATTCATCCAGGCGACCTCTTGAGACTATTATTGAAAATAGTCAAGATCAAGTTCATGATAAAGAGCTTGGTTTAGAGGATGAGCCTATTGAGATAGAGCTCAAACGTAGTAAAAGAGTAAGGACATAAAAGTCTTTTGGACAAGATTTTCTGACCTGCTTACTAGAGGCAGAACTTCAAACTTATAATGAAGTTATAAACTCTTCAAAAGGTCTTTTATGGAAAGAGGCTATTAAGAGTGAGGTTGATTCTGTTTTCTAGAATCATACTTGGGAATTAGTGGATTTACTTCCAGGATGTAAACCATTAGGATCCAAGTGGATTTTCAAAAGGAAAATGAAGGCAGATAGTTCAATTGATAAGTATAAAGCTAGGCTTGTGATTAAAGATTACAGACAAAAGGAAGGCCTAGATTATTTTGATATTTATTCCCCTGTAAGCAGGATCAATTCTATAAGAATGATTATAGCGATTGCTGCGTTGCACAATCTTGAAATACATCAAATGGATGTAAAAACTGCTTTTCTAAATGAAGATTTAGATGAAGAGATTTACATGATACAACCTGAAGGGTTCATTGTCCCAAGACAAGAAAAGAAAGTATGTAAATTGGTTAAATCACTATATGGTTTGAAGCAAGTGCCTAAGCAATAGCATGAGAAATTTGATAGTATTATGCTATCTAGTGGCTTCAAAATCAATAAATGTGATAAATGTGTTTATGTCAAAAACACGAGGGACAGTTATGTCATATTATGTTTATATGTTGATGACATACTCATTATTGGTAGTAATGACAAGGTGGTCAAGTCTACCAAGGATATGTTAAATTCAAAGTTTGATATAAAAGATATGGAACTAGCAGATGTGATTCTAGGAATTAAAATTACTAGAAGATTAGATGGGCTGACCCTGAGTCAAACTCATTATGTTGATAAAATACTTGGTAAATTCAATAAGGATGATACCAATATTGCTAGAACCATTGGACTTGAGCCTTCATCTATCAAAGAATAGAGGAGAAAGTGTGTCTCAAGTAGAATATGCACGTGTGATTATCAATCTTATATACTTAATGAATTGTACAAGACTAGATATTGCTTATGCAGTGAGAAAATTAAGTCGATATACGAGTAATCCAGGGCTAGATCACTGGAAAGGAATTGTAAGAGTACTTAGGTACTTAAGGTATACTCGTAATTATGGACTGCATTATTCCAGATATCCTGCTGTACTAGAAGGTTATAGTGATGCTAATTGGATTTCTGAAAGATTCAAAATCCACTAGTGGTTATGTATTTACACTAGCTGGTGCAGCTGTGGCTTGGAAATCTTCTAAACAAACTTTTATAGCCAGATCCATGATGAAATATGAGTTTATTGCATTAGACAAATGTGCTGAAGAAGCTAAATGGCTATGCCATTTTTTAGAAGATATTCCGAAATGGGAAAGTCTCATGCCACCAATATGCATACATTGTGATAGTCAATCTGCAATTGGAAGGGCATAGAGTAACATGTATAATGGTAAGTCTAGACATATTTATCGTAGACACAATACCATTAGGCAACTACTCTTGATAGGGGTTATCGCTGTTGATTATGTAAAATTAAAGGATAACTTTGCGGATCCGCTAACCAAAGGTTTAAATTGAGAGCAAGTTGATAAATCATCAAGGGGAATGAGACTTAAACCCGTAAGAGTATAATAAGTCGATACAAAGGAAAACCCAACCTAGTTGATTGGAGATCCCAAGATCTAGGTTCAATGGGACAACCTAATTGTAAAGACGTGGAAAGATCACTGTGGGGGATATACCAAGTGAATATTGGAAATAAGGTTAAGCTATGCTTTTAATGATACATTTGTGTAAGGTATCACCTATGCGGGAGTGAAGTGGGGCCGCTTCAAAGGAAAAGATATTAAAATTCAATTATCCAAAAACTCTCGCAGAACCAGGTAGATGTTCAGGGCCAAAATGAACATAACAATAAGAACTGAATTTTGTCAAGAAAGATTCCTATGTGGAGTGTATCATATTTACTCGAGAAAACTGAATAATTCAACGACATCATGTCAACTGGACAGTGGGTAAATTAAATATACTTTTATAAGAGAAGATTCAAAGGGTAACACCTACCTATCCTGTATAGGTTTCAATCGTCAAACTCTATCACGTAGTAAGTCTTTGTTCGTCTTACTTTTTCGCCCAATTTTATTCATGTGGGGGATTGTTGGAAAAATTGTGATTATGATCCATTTTGAAATGATAATTTGGATGGGTCCCACAACTTGGTTTTAGGAGAAAGACCCGGATATATATTTATTGACATGAGAACTATGAATTAATGTATTCATATACGCAAAATGGAGAATGTGTGAATAGAAATTGAAGCTCAAAGTAAGCTCTTTGGTAAGGAGATTAAAAGTGAAAAGTGAATGTATGGGAGTTTGTCCCACATCACTAAAAATTGAAGTTGGACTTATATTTATATATAGAGATGCATTCTTACATAGGTAAGAAAAGTAGAATGGAAGGCTCTCTCTCACGCGCTTAGGCGTAGGAGGGGTGCAAATCTATGGTCCGGGATAGACCAATGCGCGACCTGCGTTCACGAATGTCATTCCAAAATCTCATGGTCTTGAACAAGTCCAATTTTTAATAATTTTTTTTATTTCTGGAAAATTTGGCAACACTTCTGTGTTGATCCACACTGCCAGCAGTCTGCCACGCCCGTGTGGATCCACACGGCCGTGTTGTTGTGCCCGCAGTGTATGCAAGGAAATGTGGATTGTGTTCTAGAATGGCATTTTGAGCTTCTTGTCTTTTGGAATTTCAATTTCTGATGTTTTAAAAATTAATTTCACCATTATTTAAGAGTTACAAAGGCATTATTGGCAGCCTTTAAAAGAAATTAATCACAATTAATCCATTGTCTCCTCCATCTAGTATAAATAGGTGGTTTATGGTTAAATTTTAAAGTGTTGATGAAGAGTATTCTTTGATTGTTCTTGAGAAGTGTTTCTTTATTTCTTCTCCTTCTTCTTCTCAAGTGATAGAGGTTATGACAAGTGAAAGTTCACCGTAAGTAGGTGTTGTGTGTTCAACAACTACTTAGAATCTGTTGTATCTTGGGAGACAAACGCCGGTTATCCTAAACACCCGTATAGGAGGCGAATTTGTCTTAAGAAAACTGTGTACTACACAGGCCTCAGATTGGTTTTCCATTTTCTACTATTTTTGAATATTGAATTAACAATTCTCCTATTTTCTTGCATTTGTTTCTAATAATACTAACACAATGAAACACTACGAACATAAAGCAACCTAACAGGATATGAAACAAAACCAAATCCGAAATAAAAGGAAAATTTACCGGCTGGAGAAGGAGAACACCAGCAGCGGCGTGTGAGCAAATGGGAGCACTGGAGTTGTCACGAAAAGCACAATGAGGAGAAAGGGGCAATAGTGGTACGAAATGGCAACACTCAACAAGAAACCTCGAGCTCCATCGTGATCTGCAACGGCGTGAAATTGGAAGTGGACGGCACCTTTGGGTCGTCGAAGAGGGAGAAGAAGGGGAGCTACAGGCTAGAGGGAGAGAGAAAAAGGGAGCTGCGGGCAGAGAAAGAGAAGACAGGAGTTGAGGGAGAAATTAGGGGTTTTATAAGGTTTTAAATAAAACAGCTTCATAAAATTCAAATATACGCAACAAAAACCGCTACATAAAATACATTTCTATTATATGTAGCTGTTCTTTTATAACAACCGCTGTATATATTTTTAAAATTTTTAATTTATTTATAAAATTATAACTGTATTTTTTCCGCAGCTTATGAAATTTTTTTTTTTTCTCCTCGGACCCAATTGCTCACCGATTTCCCAAGTTAACAAAATTTCATAATTTAGAGGGTTAAGAGGATTTATTGAAGGAGGCATTGGTAAAGAAGAATTAAATCTCGGTGCCATGGTGGAAGAGCGGGGTCAGGGAGGGGGTACCTGACGATGAGAGATAGGAGCTAGTTTGACTGAATTAATTTTATTCATATTAAAAGGAACGGGTGTCGATTAGAGGGCAAATTCCTGCTTTAGGTTCTTTACAAAAAAATATTTATCCATTTAGGGTGATAGTTTAAAGAATTCTAATTTTAGGGTGGTTTGAAATCTATTTCCTGGGTGAAAATTGATGATGTGGACTGGGAGAGTCAGTCCGCTAATTGGGAAAGCGGACCCTAACACTTTGCTAGTAGAGACAGCCGACAGCTTTTGTCCTATGTTTTTTTTAATTATTTCACAGCTTTTTTTTGGGTTAACTCTGACCCTAGTAGTCCACTAGTTGCATGTGAGCTTTTATTTTTTTTATTAATTATAAAACTGTGAATATAATTGAAGTTTTTAGCATGAGTGTATTATTACTATGCTCCAAGTGAATCTGCATTTTTAATTATTAAAAAATCAATGATATTTTGATGGCCTACCAGAAAAAAAAAAAAAAAACCTTTAAACTCATATTAATTATTATTTGACTTCGCGAAAGAGGATTAAATTCTAACAAAATGAAAAAATATACATATAATAGAGAGAAGGCAAAAAATATAAGAAAAAAAGAATATAAAAGGAAAATGAAAAGACAAAGATACAAATAGGAAAAAAAAAATATATATATATATATATATATTGATAGTGATGGTACACCCGGTATACCGTGCACCCGGTGCCTTCAAACCATTAGATTATAAATTTTTAATTTCAACCATTCATTTTCAACGGATGAAATTAAAAATTTATAATCCAATGGTTTTAAATCACCAAGTGCACGGTACACCGGATGCACCTTAGAATTGCTCTATATATATATATATATATATAACAAGCTAAGAGGTGGCAACATCACTATCAATTTTGTGCCCAACATGCTATGAGATGCACTGTCCGCCTGTAGGAGAACTGGAAAGCTCACTGTCCGTTGGTGAGAGAAGCGGACAGCACTGTCCGCCTTTTTGCAAAGCGGAAAACGACAGTCCACTTTCTCAAATGAGCGGACAGCCTGTGCTTTGACCTCCCACCGGCGAAAGCCTATATTGGTAATTTTTGTGGAAACTGCCATCTTATGGTAAATAGTTTATCAAAGCATCCCATTTTGGGAAATGGCCATGGATTAGAAATGGATGAAGGTATTTATCTTTTTACCTTATGCCTAGTGATAGGAGTATGCAAAACCGAACCGAATGCTCTTTGGTTTATTTGGTTCGGTTTGTTTCGTTTTCAATTTATTCGGTTTGATTTTTTGTTTAAAGTTCAGTTTATTCAGTTCGGTTTTAAATGTTTAAAATTGATTAAACCAAATCGACCGAACTCTTATTTATATATATATTTTTTAATGATTTATTATAACTTTTAGATAAAAAATTATGATTTGTAATATTTTATTTTGATTTATGGTAGTATAAAGTCATGAACTATAAAAATTTATTTTAATTTACATTAACTAATTTTTGTTTAGAGTTATTGATAAAGTTATAATAATTAGTTTTAATTTATACCAATTTATAAAGCTATGATAATTGATTTCAATTTATGATAATTCATAAAATTATGGTAATTAAATTTAATCGGTAATAATTGTTGCCCAAACAATCACCAAAAAGGGGAGGATGAATTGGTAAGAAATTAAAAATTTGCACAACAAGATAATAAAAGAGAGAGAATGGAGGATTGAGACACGAATTTTATAGAGGTTCGGGTGTTAACTAACCCTACTCATCTCCCCAACTTAAATTGGATATTAACTAATCTAATCACTTAGATTACAATTTTTGGAGTTACAACTAGTTCACTCCCAACTAGTTGTTTTAGAAAAGCTAAGACTAAATCCAAATTTCCCTTGTGTTATGTGGCTCACACAACAATCAATTTATTGTAATTTGGCTCACACTTCCCAATTACAAGACAACCCCAAGTGTTTTCAGATTAACACTAGAAGAGTAGGCGGTTGGTCATGTTCGTGATGGTCTCATTGGGCTTCATCTTGAAGAGTTCATATTCATTCATTAGGAGTTGAATTTTCCTAGAACGAACTTGTTTTGTTTCTTCATAACAGTTCTCCAAGATCCTCCACATATTGTAGGTTGTTGGACAATGTTGAACTCTTCCACATTCTTCAAGAGATAGAGAGCTTGCTAGGATGGCCATGGCCTCTTGTTTTTGCCATTTGCTCTTCTATGTGGTTCAATCCACACATCTCTTAGGAGAGGTTCATCCTCTCCTGCATTATTCTTCCTTATTGGTGGTGTCCATTCTTTCCGAACACTATCCCACACATCAATGCCTTCATTATCCAAATATGCCTCCATTTTAAACTTCCAATGGGCATAATTTGACCCATCAAAATAAGGTTTGAGGCTTTGGAATCTTTCTTATGCCATTGTTGATCTTTGCTAGAGCTAATTAAGTTTGACTTCTAGACTTTGCTCTGATTTTAATTGTTGCCCAAACAATCACCAAGAAAGGGAGGGGGGGGGGGGGGGGAGGCATGAATTGGTGGGAAGTTAAAAAAAATTGCACTTACAAGATAGTAGAAGAAAAGGAGAAGATTGAGACACGAATTTTATAGAGGTTCGGGTGTTAACTAACCCTACTTCTCTCCCCAACTTAGATTGAGTATTCACCAATCAAATTACTTAGATTACAATCCTTTGAGTTTTAACAAGCTCACTCCCAACTAGGTGTTTTATCAAGGCCAACTCTCAACCCAAATTTCCCTTGTGTTTTATGGCTCACACAACAACCAATTCCTTGTAATTTGGCTCATATTACCCGATTACAAGACAACCCAAGTGTTTTAAGATTAACACTTGAACCCTTATACAAAAACAATTAATGAAAGGATTGAGAAAATAAATTGCAATAGCTTTGGTACTCGTTGAGTTGTTGGATCATATTAAAAGGCCTTTTAGTAAGGTATTTATACTAATTACTTACCAATTAGTTGTTGTAAAGTGGTGTCATAACTCTTTCTAACGTTCTCTTACAAGTGCATTAAATGCAGTCTGCAGAGAGAAGTGTCCCGGTCGGGAACCATGATGTCCCGGTCGAGAAATACCCAATTTTAATACATGGCAGCTTCAAGTTGGCTAAGAACCCCAACAGCTAGTTTTTATTCAAGTGTCTCGGTCGGGACTCCATGTGTTCCTATCGGGACTTGGCCGATGATGCCACTGCCAGGAACTTGGGTCTTCTTGGCTTTGAATGAGGCCCGGCCGGGACTACCATTCTCGGTCGAGATCGAAGTTAGTTTTACTAAGAGTGTTTTGACTTTTTTATGATGTGGCATATTTTGGTGGTGTCTCCTCTTCAACGGTCACATCTTTTTGAATGTCCCGCTCGAACTGCAACCAATCCAGGTCGAGAAACTGAGTGTCCCAGTCGGGACATACCATGTCCCGGTCTACTTTTGCTACTAGAACTTTTGGGTCATCATCCTGTAGAGTTTCCTGGTCTGGACACTTGCTTTGCTTGGTCTGCACTACAGTCCCTGTCGAGACATTTTTGTCCTGGTCTGGAAAACACCGGATCCAGTCAGGACATACCCTTTCTCGGTCAGCTTTTGCTGCTAGAACTTTGAGACACTTAGAGACAACATTTTCCCGGTCTGGACATGTCACTTCTTAGTCTATACTTGTGTCCTAGTCGGGAGACTCTTGTCCCAATCGGGAGTTACACGTCTCCAGGAAATTCTTGAGTTGCTCAATAAGGAAACCTTAACCAAATGTGCTGAAACTTTGAACACTATCAAAACAACACTTAACAAAGATGTTAGTAACAATTAAATTGATTCTCAAGATCAAAATAGAGAGCAATCACCCTACGGTTAACAATTGCCACTATATGAATTTGATGTGATACTGGAATGGATTGGCTAACTAAACATCATGCAATAGTGAATTGTTTTACTAAGGAAGTAATTTTAGAGTCTCTAGACTAGCCAAAACTTGTACCTGCATATTTAGTATATGCTATAGAGGCATTTAGAATGATCAAGGGTGGATGGGAGGCATATTTAGCACATGTGACCGACACTAGAACCACCAACAGTTCACTTGAAAATATACCAATAGTGAATGAATTTTCAGATGTATTTCCAGATGATCTACCTGGATTACCACCTGCTAGAGAAATAGAATTCACTATTGATTTAGTACCAAGGGCAGCACCAATATCAGTACCACCATATAGAATGGCCCCAGTTGAGTTGAAAGAATTGAAGACCCAATTGCAGGAACTACTTGACAAGGGGTACATCAGACCTAGTGTTTCACCAAAAGGAGCACCAGTGTTTTTTGTTAAAAAGAAAGATGGCACCATGAGATTGTGCATTAACTATAGACAGTTGAATAAAATGACAATTAAGAACAAATACCCATTACCCAGAATAGATGATTTGTTTAACCAGTTACAAGGAGCCCACGTATTATCCAAGATTGACTTAAAGTCGGGCTATTGTTGAAGGGTTTTGAGCATGCATCCCATACATATAACGCAGCGGAAAATAAAAATTTTCAAAACCTGAATCAAAGGATTATACATGTGCCAATTGAAACTAATTTAACCCAAAAAAATTCAAAATTTATACCTTTATAATTTCTTGATTTTCTTCAACCTCTCACCATGTTGGGTTGTAGCAAACCACAACAATCTAATCTAACATTGTCTCTAACAATATCCACGTGAAGATGAGATGATGAAACCACTAGGGAGATGGCTTGAACGTACATCAAAGTGCTAGCAATGGTGTATGTTCATATGAGAAGAAAATTAAACTCTTTAATTTTCTTGTTGTCTCCAAAAAAATTTTTTCTCCCAAAAATTTTTCCTTCTCTATTTTCTATCTTTTGGTGTCTTTTAGATCCAAAAGAAAATCAGAAAAGTAGATCAAAATTGAGAGGAGAAGAATTTGAAGAGGCATGAATAGTGCCATGGCCATTTTGGCCAATTTATAGTGGTGATTGGCATGTTGCTGCGCGCAGCATGCCATACTGGCCTGCCTGGCAGGCCTGCCTAGTCAGCAGGCCCGCATGGGCCCGTCAACCCCACGAGCAATTTTTTTCCGCGATCTTATCGCGAACCGACTCAAAATAATTTTCTCTTATTTTGGATCTCATCCTAAGCCATTTTGCTCATTCTTTACATTTCCAAAGCGTGTGACCCATTAGGTTCCCAGTTATGTTGGCCACTTAAATTATCAAATAATTTAAGCAAATCATGAACGGTATCTAGCAACACATCATGATCCCCAATTGACCAAAAAGTCAATGGTTTGACTGCGAACCTTTTCATAGACAACAATATGTGCAACTCGTCTTTTCACCATTCTATATCCCACTCGGTTCAGAGCATGGACTATGTGTCAGCTTTCGCTAGATAGACTACATCACACCTAGCCCAAGTGATTTTAGATCTTGTCATTGAGACTCATTACTCAATTAGACATGTCACTGAAGACCATTTTCATGACAGTTTCACTCAGGCCAGAGATTCCCTAGTAATGATCCCAATAAGAGGCCGTGGGTAAACTCTCCCTCTATCAGGAGCGGTGAATCCTCTGTTGGCCACCCAATTACCTTTAAATACCTCAAGCTGCACCCAATCACCACCCTATGAGCGACCTCTTTGAGGCAACAAGGAATGGAGTCAAAGCACAGAATCAGTATCCAGGATATCCTTGAGTACCTCAAGTCTAATGATACATGCACTATTGCTATGATGAGACTATCATTGACATTTGAATAGATAATCCATATGATTGTCTCATAGCAGGTCATCCAATGTACTTGACTACTCTTAGCAAGCATCCATATGTTAACTTTGAACATCTCATGCTCATAGCTTATGAGTTCTACTGCTTGATCCAATCAAGGAGTATAACATGTGCAAGTTTATCCGGATCAACAATGTCCCATCTTGTTGATCCTATGACAGGGATTAATTTAGATACTAATATAATTACACATGATAGAATTCTCATTATCATGATCCCATCATGATTTCCTTCATGCTATGTTTCATATCATGGACTTTCATTAATCAGTTTAAGATCTATATCAATTCATATGCAAATGAATAGTATGTGCCTAAGGCAATTGCCTTTTGGGCACATCTCTAACAATCTTCCACTTGCACTAAAACCAATTGCCATTTTATATTACACTACAGGCAAGGATATGACTATCATATTTCTTTTGGGGTTTTGGTCTAGTGACTCAATCAGATATTTTTCTAATCTATGGGAACTCTTTCTCTCATTACATTACATCTACCATTGATTTCTCAAATCAATTGATAAGATTGAGTACATGTTTGGACCTTTTGATGAGACTATGATTCCTTTGCACATGTAATGGCTCTATTGGTATTCCAATCATATTGAATTTGCAATGATAGGAATCACTTTTGACTTTGTTTTGAATTCCCTTATCCAAACCGCTTCCTAAGGTGCTTTGTAAGCTATCATGTACTTTTAGTTATGGAATCTGCAACCATCACCTACTTGGAACTCTTCCAATCGACTACGCAACCATTTAATGTGAATACATAGCATGACTAGGATTTAAGTTATGCTTGTCGAATTGGATGTTGGCATCCATAATCCTGCTTACCTTAAGCTTACTATCTCCTTAAACCAAGAATACATCCCCAATTCTTCTCAAGTATTTAAGGATGTTCTTAATAGTCACTCATAAACCCTTGACGGGACCATATTGATATCCACTCATGATGCTCATAGCATGATATCCATTGGGCCTAGTACACAACATAGCACATGATGAATCCAATAGCCTAGGCTTATGGAATCTCATCCATGCTACTCTATTTGTCTTTGGACGTAAAGACTTAAAGAGGGTAATCCTGTAACACCTTATACCTATGGATATCACTTATACTTATATCATGTTGTCGTATATTGCATATAATGGAACATACTCCTATTTATAATGAGGGATTTTTTTTTTTTTTGAATCATATAACACTATCACTTTGCAATATTTGACAGCTAAGCATCACATATACACACTATTACATATTTACTAATTTATACATATGCAGATAGACAACCCAAATTACAAATGTCATGTTCCTATACATATGTACAATGCAAGGAGAGAGATTGGTGAGGCTCGGCCGGTGACCT
>CATIWF010141826.1:0-26934 GCA_949630135.1 Balakata baccata
TTCTTGATGATTGTGCAGAAACTGTTCCTCTGCAATGGCACTGGCATCAATTGGCTCCTCTGCCACAACATTTAGCTTTGAACTGTAGTTCTTTTTTGATCCCTCATTCAGGCTTGGCTTCCCTGAATTTGAAATGTCAGAAAGCGCTTTCCTACCAGCTGTCTGCACTTTCCCCGATGCACTTTTCTTCTTGCTTCCAGCAAGTGAATTTAGAGAGGCGCCAGTTTCTTTCTCAGTGAAGGAGAAAATGCTAGAGTTCTGCTTCTTTAATGCCTGATTCAGAGAAGGTTTCAGCGAATTAGACAAATTACCAAGGGGTGTCCTTCCACCAAGCACTCCTTTTTTTGGCGCTTTAGAGACATTGGTTTTCCAGCCAACAGAATTTTCTGCAGCAGAGATATTTAACTCAGATCACATTGGCACAAGATAAAAAGAAATAAGAATTAGTAACTTCAGCAGTCTAAACAGTATAGATAGAGCACCATTGTTGTGGATATTTAATCTCTGATCTTGAACCATGCCACCAGCTCGTGATGCCATTTGTTGAGGAAGAAAACAATTTAAACTAATGTTCTGCAGAAAAACACAAATTTGATAAATACAGTTAAATTCTTGTACAATAGCAAATAATCCATTTTGTAGATTTTCAAAACGTAGAAAATCTGACATAAGTTTGAGCCACAAAGCAGCTAACGAAGATCCAGATTGAATCAAATGTACATCAAAGTGCACAAAAGCAAGTCAGAAAGCAATTACTGGTATACCATGAAATATTTACTGAAAGGATGGAATGAAAATGAATCATTACTATATAAAAAAAAAAGGTCACAAATGCACTAACAGATTCAGAAATGTCTATCATACTCTCTTCACTTGCTAATCTCCATAATAACAAAATAACCATTAAAAATAGCAATTTAGAAAAGAAAAACCAAAGCCTTTTCAGATCATCAATAACAATAAGCATCCTCCGATACGTACAAAGTAATAAAACCATGTTCTTAATAATGAGACTAATAAGTGCTATTTAACAGATACTACAACATTATATACGGTCCCAGTATTTTCAACTGAGGCCAACCGGAAGTTTAGTCCGCTATTCACCCGGACCATCAATAGATGTAAAGCTGATACAGAAACACGATAAATATTCCTCTCATCTGAAATAATTGCTAAAAATCGAAACAAGACCATACTAGAGATTTCCAATCAGATCATTCTAAGCAAAAGAATCTAAGGTTCCGGAATATCATTCCACGAAAAAAGCAGACAAGTAAGAAATTAACATCTAGTTTTTCCGATTTCCTTCCAAAAAGAATAATTCCAACCCCTAAATCATCAAAAATCAAAGAAAACCCTACGGAGGGGAACGGGACGCAAATAATAACGAAAGATTAGGGTTTAAAGGCCAAAAGGAAAAACTCACAAATGGATTCAGATCTAATTAATCTTCTTGCTAATCCCTCCCAATAATCTTGGCTTTTTCTCAACAGGAGAGTATTCTCGCTATCGATCTTTAATTCCTCTGCTTATTTCAATGCGGTCGGCAGTTTTCCGAAATGGGTCGCATAGTTGTGTATACTTATAGAGAGGGAAGGGAATTGGGGTTAAAGTTCTAACGGTAACTTAATGGTCTTTTACATAAATGCCCTTAATGGCCAGTAATGACAACGAGGGACGACACTAGAGAAGAGATAGATACGCTCCGAGGCGGACTACTAGCTTTAAGCCCATAAATTTGTTGATGCCCAGTTAAAATTAATTTTATAATCAATATTTTTAAATTTCTAAAAAAAACATAAAAATATATTAGGATAAAATTTATAAATTTTTAAAAAAAATTATATAAAACATCTAAACTATTTTATATAAGTTAATTTTGAATTAGATTAAGCATATATAAATATAATAACTAATAATTCTTTTTGAGAATATTAATAAAATTAATTTCATTATTTTAAAATAATTGATAAATTAAATAAATTGAAACTGAATCACTTAATAAAAAAAATTCGAATCTACCTTATAAATATAGAACTATTATAAAAGTTATTATCGTCTAATGACCATCTTCTTGCAAATTTTCATTGATCAACTTGTCCATCACAATCACACAGCATATATAGCATATGATTAAAAAAAAAAAGGTTAATTCCTTCAATGGCTTATTCCATTCAAGTTGTGAGTATTAGTTAAATGATTAGAGAATCCATTAATGATTAAGTACATATGTATTGGTAATTAATCAAATTGTGTGAAATTGAAAATGTTGAATCTCCACATCTTCTATGCACTGGAGATTGCCAAACTACTAATTGCTTATGGCAAACATATTATTTTTGTAAATGCGATGCCTTTCATTTGAGGGTGATCAAGTGGAGCTCTCATCATCATAATCGGTGGGTTACCAAGTTAATCTATGCTTTACATATAGCATATCTTAAATCTTAATTGTTGATTATTACCTCATTAATTAGTTTGGTATTCCAGGCAACAAATTAATTAATAATAATGGTAAGAATTATTTGCTTCATTATATGCAACTCAAATTTCATTTGATTAGCCTTTATATTAATTATACTTGTAAAGGAATACTAAAATTAGAGAAATATTACTCGTCTTTTAACACTTTTTGATCCAATTTATTCTAATTAACATAAAATATGTATATTTTTAATTCAAGTTAGATAAAACAAATGAATAGATGAATATATTACAAATATTTTATATTAAAAAAATATTGAGACATTTAACATTACTTCTAAAATTATCAATAAAGTTTAGTGCTGATATGATAATCATGATTGTAAGGCATTCCGTTTGACTTTTTTATATTAGAAAAATTGGAAATTTTAGCATAATATGGCATTATTTTCTAATATTGCTTTCAATAATTGGCGAAGATGAGTCAAAAGCAAGGGACATGAAGGGAGAGGGGGCAACTATATTCACATTGGCACTAGAAAATGAATAAAATAAATTAAGAAAGGGTAGGAAAGGTTTTAAAAGAAAGAATAAAATAATAGTAATAGACAAAATAAGGTTTTGACTTCACCTCAGTGTAAGTTTAGCTTTATCCTGTGAGATGGTTTGTTCCATCTTTTGCTTTTTGGGCGATTACCTATTCAGCCCGTTAAATCCAACCATGTCTGGACTTCATTGATTTTTTCTTCCCAATTGCATTTCTCTTATTACTGTTGCATATCTCAAAAGGAGATTCTAAGTTTTTTATTTATTTATTTAATTTACTAATTTTTTTTAAACTGTTTCTACATAAAAAATAATTTTTAAAAATAAATATATATATATAATACAAATTTTTTTTAAATGTAATATCAAACAGACTCTTATTATTCATTACCTTATTAATTAGGGTGAATTTTACTGACAATATCTCAATTATGTAAATTCTAATAATTCAGTATCTCAAATATTATTTGTAACATAAAATTATCTCAAATTTTATTTTATAACTAAAATAATCTTTAAAAAACTGAATTATTATAATTTGCATAGTTAGAATACTGTTGGTAAAATTCACACGTTATTTACACCGGATAAATCTATTAAAGGAGTACAGTATTTCTTGTTAAAAGATATTTTATTTTCAAAAAGCAATTTTTTCTAATTTTAAATGGCAAATCACTATTTGAGAAATTTAAATTTATGTAAAGAATCTATGTTTCATCTGGTAACTTTGGTTTCTATGATCAGATTTGGGGCAGAGCCTTCTTTTTTTCTCATATACTTTTTAAGTTTATAAAGAAAGTTGTTTTTTTTTTATTGATATTTGAATTCATCTTTTTAATTTTTAATTTCTTAATAATTTCACTTTCAAGCTAAAACTCTAGCTTTCTTTTCTCTTAATTTTTTTTTTCTATATTTAATATCTTTTTTAAGCAAAAATGTGTGATTTTAAATGGCTTAAAATCACTCTATATATTTTTTAGCTATTTATTTCTAAAATAAGTGGTTATTCCACATAAATTTATATATTTTTATTTTTTTGTAATTTTATCGTTTTATTGCGGCGTTTTTGTGTATAGGCGATTCAGACATGCAAAGTATATTCGATCTAATAAAGATAATAAATTAGATTATATTTATCAGTATGTTGTAAAACTGAAATAATATGTATTCTAATCACTACAGTATTATCAAATTTGTAATATTAATCTGGATACTGTAAATTTTTTTACTGTTTTATCATCTATGGTTTTTAATGAATTTGTATCTATTTCTATCAATGTATTACTATAGTTTGAAGTAATAAAAGTATTTTCCTTTTTAAAAAAATAATTTCACTTTCTATTTCAATTCAAGCCGCCCACTTGACTCATTTATTAAAATGCCACAACTACTCGAAATTTTTTATCTACGAAATTCTTGTTTAAGAAATATCTAAACGTCCAGATCGAAAAAATTTCGGCAACTTGAACAACAAGAGTTCCCTATCCCTATTAAGGTATGAAGTCGAAAAATGAAAAAGATATCCAACATCTTACTTATTTGAGCTCCATTCATATTTTTTCCTATGAGCTAAACAAATAATTAACAAATCGTAACAATTAATTTTTTCATATATATGTCAGTATTCATTGATTCGGTTGGTAAACAAACATGTAAAATTGATCAAAAAATTTTTTTTTTTATGTACTTGTATAATTCAAAAAATACATTGCCCATTCACCAAAATAACAAAATAATAAATAATACATTGTCGACACAAATTATGCGGTGCAATGTTTTTATATCCTTATAAGGAAAATGGGTACGTGGCAAAGCAAAGAGGAGAAGCCTTGTTTGGTGTCAAAAATTAGGGCCATGAGTTGCTACCTAGCCTTTAAAGCAGATTCTAGAAAATGTAATGTTTATTCCAATATTTTTTTTTTGTTATAGCCAACATAAAATATTTATATTTTATCCATTTATTTATTTATTTTGTTCAATTTGTATTAAAAATACTAATATTTTATGACCAATAGCATTTTAAGAGCTTTTAGATGATCTTTCTCATCTTTTTCAACTACCATTTTCGCACTATATACGTAAAATGGAGGTGAATTTTCAAATCTAATTTTTTATTTGTGACACTTATATACCCATGCGTGATACATTTTTTTTATAAAAAATCTTATTGGAGATTCAAATTTGAAATATTCTTATTTTGACTATCAAACCAGTATTATTAAACTAAAACATATTAGTAATATATATTCTTATCTTTAATGACATTTAGAAAGTTTTGAATTTAGATTTTAATCGAAACTTTTATTATATATATATATATATAGAGAGAGAGAGAGAGGCTGCCTTATTGACATCTCTATGTTATCTTGATGGTTGTTTTAATGTGCATGGATTTTTCTTGTATCGATTATTTGATTAAATGAAATGATTATTTTTCTTTATTCTTAAAGGAAAAAAAGACAAAGCAAATAAATATGATGAATATAATTATTCAACTGTGGCTTTGAAAACAATAAATAAAATATAAATTTTCAACCCTGTAATAGTAAGTTGAAATCTTGTAAGTCAGTTTGTCCTCTATAACTCCTGCATATCACATTACCATTCATTTGTTGTGATTTGATTTTTAAAATTATAGGAATTCAAGTTGAAATTGGATTTAGATAAGTTTTAGTTTTTGATTATGATAAGTTAAGTTTAATATTTGGGTTTAGATAAATCTTAAAATTGAATTATGAAAAGTATTCCTATTTAAAAAAGAATTGACAAGTTTAGAGATTATAAATATAGGCAAGTTTAAGGAATTGTCTCATGAAGTAATTTGAAAATTTGTCTAAGTTTAAGTTTTTGTTTCAGTATTTTTGGATTATGGGAAACATTTTTGGGAGTTTTGGGTGAGTTATTTTTCTATATTACGTGAGAAGGAAAAAATACAATAGATTATGAGTTTAAGTTAAATCAACTCAAAGAGATACAATTATATTATAATTGTTTATTTTTTCATATAATGAAAAATTAGTTATTCTATGTGGACGTAGGCAATTAAGAGTCAAATCATGTAAATCTTGTCTCTTTTATTTTTTTTTTGCTTTGATTTTTATTTTAACGTACTTATTGGTATTATAATTGTTTATTTTCTTATATAATGAAGAATTTGTTACTTTCTGTGGACGTAGACAATCAATGGTCGAACCACGTAAATCTTATATTGTGTTATTTTTTTTTTTGCTTAAATTTTTATTTTGACGTGCTTATTAGTTAATTTTTCCCAACATCATTCACTCCGGAATTTGCGGATAAGCTTTGTTTCCAAAAGGATAAAACATTCCCATTACTTGCGCTTATACGTAGGAGCAAACAATATTTGTCTAGATTAAATTTGCGAATAAATTGATGAATTTATCTAGCATAAATTCATATTAGTCTGTTGTAGATAATTAGATGATTGAAACTCAAAAAAATATAATTTAATTGTTGATACACACAAGTCAGTCAATTTCGAGGGCATTGCAATTAGGTGTAGAGATGGGTTTAATTTTTTTTTTTTATTTTGCTCGCGAAGTTGAAAGTGGAGAGAAATTTCGGATATCATTGATAGTTTTCATACCTACAATGTAATGAAAATAAATAAAGGTACATTGAACATACAATGAAAGGAGCAATTTTCTTTATTTAGGTGTGTGTGACAATGCAAAATCACTTGCATTAGAAAGAAATTGTACAACAAAATCTTGTAAAAATAAGCATCTGAATTCTGTTGAAAGCCTACCCTATCATTTTCATCCATAAATATTTACTGTACCAAGAATGTGGTCCTTTGAAATATTCAAATGGGCAAAACCCAATTCGGTGATAACTAAAGAATTGCCCAAAATAAGTCCAAATCCTATTGTAGAATAATCTTTTAAGTGGAGCCCTCTCATTTTTTTTTTTTTTAATAATGGATCGAATTAAACTTATATTCTCAACTCGAAATCTCATAGCCTGACCAATATTATTAAATAAAAAAAATTATAAAAAAAATTTTTAAATTATAATTTATTACAATTATATTTAATTTTTTAAAAATTTAAATTTAATTATATATATTTTAAGTTATAGAATAAATATTGTTTCGGATGGACTGAATTTCTATCTGAATTTACGTAAAAATAACTTGAAAAAATATAAAAAGTATTTAAAAAAATATCATACACGTGGATCTGATTGAAAAATATTACAATATACATAAAATTAGCATCGTTTTATCCAGTCTAAAATTTAATTTAAAATTTTTTCTCCTTAAACCAATCTATTTTTTATGCATTTTTGTAATAATATTAAACTATACTTAGTATTAAAAATAAATTCGTAAAATCTCGCCCTCTCTTACAGTATCATTAAAGCTAACTGATACCATAAAGTCAGCTTCTAATTAGCTACACAATAAACACTTTTGCTTTAATTCTTTCACACATAAAACACATCTACATATTAATTATAATAAAATTATAATGCACAAAAATGAATTTTCCCCAAATCGAAATCACTCCTTTTCATTATTTTTTTTTTCCTCCTTTCGCATTTCCATTTTCCCAGGAAAAGTTCAAAATACTATAACAATTAATAATATTGCAGAAAGAAAGTGAAGTTAACACCAAGCAGAAGCGACGGTGAGAGTTTTTCCCTTCCAACCGAAACTAACCCCACCATTTTCTTCTTTGACATTGAAACCTGGGTTCACCCGGTTCCCATAACTGAGTCGTGCTTTCATTGATTCGGCTACGGTTTGACTCAGTTTTTTTAACTCGAACCCAGCCATTCCCATCCGGGCCCGCCATTTCCCGAACACTTCGCATCTTTCCACACGGTCCCTACCTTCGCAAGCAACCAAGTTGGCGAGTTTCCGGCCCAGTCCTTCCTCAACCTTGATTCTTTCCGAGTTATCTCTCTGCACTGTCGACTCAATTGAGTCGAATAATGCCCCGTAATACGAACATGCCTCATTCACGCGGGCCATGAAAGGAGCTGTATTTGTGTTCATTTCTTGCTCGACTAGCGTCACGACTCGCGGCCCTAAACCCTTCACGCGCCGCAGGAGTTCGTCTCTGGGATTCTCCGTTGAGACGCTCTCGTCGGGCATCCGATACAAGTTGAATGCAAAATTAACAGCCAAAGGCTCTTCGGGCTCGCAACCCAATGAGTCACGAGTCACATCACAGAGTTTACAACTGACGACGTTGAAACGTAAAGATACCCCCAACTGTTCGGCGAATTGACTGAGATTGCTCCCAACCACCTTTAACCGCTCTTTCTCTTCCCCTCCATTATCAGCAACAGCTGTGATCTTCACAGTGGCTGGCTTCCCTTTCAGACGCTCCGTTAGCGCGTGGAGGAGATTGATGTATTGGCATCCCAGTCCAATATCGAAATCAATAACATGAAACCCGGTTCCGCTTTTGAGTTGGTCCAGTGTAGCTTCAAGAATTGCAAGATTAGCAGCCATGAACCCAAGTTTGAAACATGGAGATAGCTCATAAAGTGACTGGGTGGACCCAATATGCTCCTTGCTGTACATCTTCGACACAGGCGGTGGGTGCTCGACTGGGTTTACCCGCGATTTGAGCGCCGTTGACAGGTACTCCATCAATCTCTGTTCAGAATTCCCTCTGGGATTTGAAACCTGAGATACGCGCGCCAAGATCTCAGTTGCAACATCATTTTTGCCTTCATAAACGGCGGATGCAGCATCCAACAGCGTTTTCTTTGAACAATTAGGAACCGGAGTGGTGACGGATGTGGACGAGGAAGTTGAAGACGCGGATGAACAAGTAGGCGACGGAGAAATCGGGTTGGGACTGGCAGAAGTCAGGAGATTCTGTATAGTTTCAGACCACTCGCTGTTAGTATTCGTAATCACAGAAACAGCATCGCCTTCTTCATCGTCGTTGTCATCAAGAAGCACCTTTTCAAGTTCCTGTAGTCGATTCATCAACTTCTTTTGGGTTTCTTGTCCTCCCATAACAACTACTCCTCCACCTCCACCTCCAACAACTCGATTGTGATTCTGGAGCGTGTTCATGTAAGGTACACCCGTGGAAGTGTGGTTGGCTGAGTGAACAAAAGGTCCGGACCCGAGATTGATGGACTGGGGCCTGAATTGTTGAAGAAGAGGCACGTTGCATCTCTGAGACAAAGAAGGTAATTCCGGCGAGGAAAATTCGATGGATGAGAGGGTAGAGATCGGAGAGGTATGTTGATATACCCGTGGCTTAACCGACCGCAAAAGAAGACCAGTTAGTGCTGGGTTGAGATTTGGCTCATGCAGTTGTAGCTGTTGCTGCTGGTGTTGATGGGCCTGGTAATCAGGGAGCGTTCGCTTGCCAATTAAGCTTTGTGTCGTCAAGTTGGTGGCGGTTGTTCGGTGGTGAGCGATCTGTGAAGTTTGGTCCAGAAACATTTGAGAGAGTTGGGTTCTATAGGAAGGTTGAGGTGGGTTGTTGGAATTTTTATTCATGGCGGTTATGGATCTACCTGCGATGCCGGAGTAGAAATCAGCGCTACCGCCGGAGAACCCAGATGCCATTCTCTCTCTCTCTCTCTCTCTCTCTCTCTCTCTCTGTGGAGAAAGTCAGAATTAGAAGAGTAGGTGCTTATGGAAACGCATGAGACATGTTAATGGAGAAATGAAGGATGAGAGTTTTTTTTTTTTCGCCTTCTCTTGCAGGATTGAAATGATTCTAATGAATATAAGGAACAAAGCCTACAAATTCCAACTAGCTATTACCTCTCTCTGTGGTTTTTTATTATTTTTTCTTACAGAAGATTTTCTCAGGAGTACGTATGGCGTGAGATTTTCTCCAATTGATTGTCATCTGATCAGGCGGTTTTTTATATTTGGAAGATGCGAACGGTGATTAACTTGTCCACTACACACACTTTTTGCTTACGCAGCTACAACTCATTCAGCTTCCGGAATGAAACGTTGTCCACTCTCGTACACAACGCGTGATCAATCAAAACCAATGAATGTGTGAGAACTGGGCTAATGGGCCCACCGGTATCTTGTTCGTGAATGCACGCTATTCTATCTCGGATTTGAGGATAAAATTGCGCAATAACGAAGGGATGATCTTTATGAGGGCAGTGATCAACTGACAGGACAGTTACCGAGTGTTCTATAAAAGCCAACGACAGTAACCGAAGAAATGCCATCCAAACGGGAAAAGCAAAAACACGTGGAATTGAAAGGCGGAGCCTTGAGAGAAGTTTGGGTAAGGGCACCGTTGGTATGAATTTGCTCGTGCTGTGATTTCGTTGATTCGTAATTCCCGTAGCTGTTTTAAAATAAATGGACAATACCCGGTAGACCATAACTCACACGTGTCAGTTAGAGACTTTTGAGTCTGATGCAGGAATTTCAAAACCAAGCCCCAACCATTAAAATATTAATCTCCCATATCATAATATTTATTGTTCATATTTTATGAATAATTTTTAATAATAAATAAATTATTAATTTAAAAAGATACAGTTATCTAATAAAATTGTATAAATATAAATTAATATTAAATTTAAAATAAGCATGAATTTTTTATTTAAAATAATATAAAATTTGAACACTATAAATAAAATATTAAATAGTAATTACTAAATTTAATAATTACATATAAAACACAATAATAAAAAATTAGTATAAAAAAAATTGAAAATCAGGAGTTTGCTTCTTGCTGAGAAAAGAGAACTGATGCTTCCTACCCGTCATTGTTTCTTCAAATTAAAGTATTTTGGGCTTAAATTCAGTGGTCTAAAATGCCCTTAATTCATAAAATAATTTGTCCTTAAATTCCATAGTCTAAAATGCCATTAATTTATAAAATTATATATTAATTATCTAAATTTTTTTATACAATTTACATGCACATGTATCGATGTGAAATGGTATTTTATATTCTTTTGTACTATCTGATTAATTTTTATCAATTTGTAATTAATTCGTTTATTAGTAAACATATAAATCTCTTTAATAGATTTATCATTATACCGTAACGTTGATTACTCTCAGCAGTTTTTTATACAATTTTTACTATATACTTTCAAGAAAAAAATATATGTATTTTTTTATTTATAAAATATTAATATTTTGATAATAAAAATTGGTATTTTATAGAAAAGAAAGACATATTATTTTTACATTTAAAGTGAATAGTAAAAATTATATAAAAAAGTGTTGTTAATACTCTTCTACCATATTATATATTAAATCATATAAATGTTATTATTTTACGCTATTTATCATTTTTATTCTTTTAAATTATAATGTATTATCTATTATTGTAAAATATATATATATATATATAATTAATAAACAACTATAGGAATACATATACTTTATATTTTATACTAAAAATAATGTCTAAAAACTACTGAAAATATTATTTTAAATGCTAAACAGATTATAATTGAAAATGACGGTAGGAAAATGTTGAATAATAACTGAAACACTAAGTGTGTATATATATATATAAATAACACTTACAAAACATACATATGTATGTGAAGGTTGAGTTTGGTTAGCCATCAATTTTAGAGTTATGATTCGATATATTGATTATATTTTTTTTTACTCGCCTTTGATATGATTAATTTTTAAAAGATTATGCATGTCTACCTACTGCTATGAGATCCTGATGATATAAGATTAAATATGTGGAAAATCTCAAATTAATATTTGAAATTATTATTGATTTAATTACTAATTATCATGGAAAAAGAAGATTAGCTGTGCCCTACCAAAAAGGAAAAAAATTTAACTTAGGAAATCATATATTTTGTACGCTCTAAATTATTCCAAATATTCCAATAAAAAAAATGTTAAAATTATTAATAGATAGGTAACAATGTGACAATATCTCAGTATTATGATTCCACTTTCTCAAATAGGCTGTGGGACACACAAAATAGAATTTCATATATTCGATTTTCTCAAAAAATAATAATAATAATAATAATAATAATAATAACAATAAGGGGAAAGGACCGTAAAAAAATGCTTGTGCCTAATAATTGTTCTGCTTCTGACCAATTTGACAACAGCTGGATCCTAATTCCATGCTAGAGGTGAGGACTCCTGCAAATTTCTCTTGTTTCTTTTCCATATTAATTTCATTTAGACTTTCAATTTATCCATGTTAAAAATGCTGGATGTCAATTTTATTTTCAAATTTTTTCATGATCAATTTATTTCAAAAATGCTGGTTAGATTGTTATATAATGTTTAAATCCATCATCATTTTATCTTCTTTCATTTTTTTTAAATGTCTGTTTTTAGATTTTATGCAAAATTGTAATAAATTATTAATTTTTATTATAATTTTACAATAAACAGTGCAATGACAAAAAAAAAAAAGAGAAAAAAAATCTTTATCATCAGATTTCATGGCTTGGAAGTACACATGCATGGTGGATTCACAACACAAATAATAGAGGCTCATATTATTATTATTATTAGTGGAAACATGATCCTTAATTTTTGAAAATACATGTAATTTATATTATTTCTAAAATTTGTATGGTTCTCTCTAAAAAAATAGATTTATTTCTCTGTGTTCTGGTTTCACCCCTAATTATTATTAATGTGGTAAATAATTTTTGCTCAGCCCCCAACTTTTCAGACCACTTTTTAATGCAGAAAATACATTACCTTTTAATGCTAAAAATAGAAAGTAAAAAGGGATTTAATGGACTACATGTGCATTACACCCCCAAATATAATTTCCTACCATTAGTGTGTTTTTTTTTTTTAAGATTTTCATTTAATTATAATTTAATAATTTAATTTTAAATCGAAATTACTTCATAAAATTATATTATTTTTTCTTACATGTAAATTATTTATTATTCTTATTTACTAGTTTTGGTAGCATCTCAATGATAACTTTTCAAAGTTAAAATATTTGTTATAATTGAATTGACATGATAATTTTTTAAATGATATTTATATAATCACTTTTTATTTTAGTTTATTTTAAATTATGGCTCTTAAATATGAACAAATAATAAAATATTACTTTGGAGTTTATTGTGCCTCTTAAATATGAACAAATATAATGTAAATTTTAGAAAGTGCAATAATTAAGAAGAAAAATAAAAAAATTATTGAATGATATAAAATTTTCTAAATAGACTGATGGGAATGCCGCAAGTTAACAACTTTAATTCAAAATAAACAAAAAGAAAAAAAAAAGGAAAGAAAGGGTTTGTTGTAGGACAGCAGGAGCTTCAAGTACTTAATTAACCTTATTAATATATAAGCATCTTTATCTAATAATTACTTGGATAAATTATTAGACACTGAGTTTCAGGTGAATATATTATTTAGTTTTTTTATTTTTTGAAATATACTATTAAGTTTTTTAGATTTAATTTAATATATTATTTAACTTATTCTGTTTATTTTTCTATTACGTACAAACAAAATATCAAATTTATTTATTTTTAATCTTAAAACATATCAATAAATTTTTTAATGTTATAAGCTTTACACCAAAATATTAATTTTTTCATTTTTTAATATATTTTTTAAGTTAACAAAATGTCAAATTTATTAAAAAAATAAATAAAAATTTTTTAGCTGACTAATAAAAAATTATAATTAACAAACAAAATCCAAATGAATTTATATTATATTTTAAAAAATAAATAAACTAATTAATATATTTAACCAAATATCATTATAATTCTAATAATTTACCCTAATTACTTTGGGTCATAAAAAAATAAGGGGAAAATTAAGCTCAACACCTTTCTTGGAATATTGAAGTGTTAGTCTTCCCCTGGAAATTATTATTTAAAAAAAAAAATTGAATGGGTCACTAATTGACTATGACCACCATGATGTGTACTTCAAAGGATCCTTTTGTAACTTAAACTTATGTATGGACCCATTCTCACAGCAATATAACATTTACATCAGTAAAGTAAATTATATTTTAATTCGATGATAAGCTGACATATATATAATTTTGTCAGATTAACTAAATATTTCCTAATAATCAAACCAAGAAATTGTGGCATTAATTAATTTGTAAATATAAATAAAAAAGAAAATAATAAAAATAAAACTTAAAATTAGAAATGTCAGCTTATATGATAAATTCTTAAATAAACATAGTTTTTTATAGATAAATCCAATTAATGATAATAAAATAATTAAATAAGTATCAATATGTAATTAAATTAGTATATAAATGATACAATAGACTAAATATATTTAAAAATTTATATAATGGCTTTTAGCTTGGCAGCTGATAACTCATCGGACAACAATAACTTAAATCAATAGTCATATTGAGAATGATTTCTACATCCAATTGGTAATGAACAAATTCACAAAGCCGTTCCAAAAATGCGACACTAATAATTTTTGTGAAATACGATTGAATTATGACTTTTGCTACAATACACCTCATGTATTGATATATTTAAAATTTTATTTATAATAATAGATTGATTAGCTAGTTTCGTAGATTACAAATCACTTAATTTAATAATTATAATTAAAAATAAATAATATAATTATTATAAATATTAACTTGAATGAATAGATTATGTGAGTTGTAGAAAGACTATTAATAATGGCCAGTTTCATTGCGCAGTAAAACAGGTTTAATTTTTGAAATTTACACACTTCAAGTTAAAAAGAAAAAAAAAAAGAAAAGAAAAGTAAAGTGTTTTTTGACAATTCAGAGTAGGTTGCGTGTAGGCAAAACCTTAGTAATAAATCGGTTAGCAAACCAAACCATCCAAACTAACTTTGATCTAGTTTTCCTCGAAATAGGATCTTTAACTCCTTATTCCGACACGTGTCAAACGTAAATAACGTTTGCCACTTGTACCTTGCCTAACCCAAACCTCTTCATATACCGTACAATTTTTATTTATTTTTTTCAACAATAAAAATTTAATTTATTATAAAAGCAATATTTACCAAACTGAACCTTTTGCATTCCGTATCATTTCCCATTATTCCACTCCTACCGGCATAACAACTAACCAAAATGCAAGGGCAATGAGACTTCGAGCTAGTTTTAAATTAATTATATTTGATTTTTTATTAATCGCAAAAAAAATTCTTAAAATGTAACTGTGGACCAAATTCATCAATGTTAATGTTAAATTATTTTTAATTGGACAATTTTTTTTTTTATTGTGTGCGTTGAGGATCCATTGGACCGTTGCATGTAAAAAAGGAATGACTGCTAACTGATGGCAACTGAGGATATTAATGTCATTAGAGGCAGAATACAGGGCCATGTTTGGCGAATTGCGGGATTTGAAGTGTTTAGAATCCATCAACGCCGACTATAAAATACTGCTTTTTTTTTTTTGGGAGGGGCTAATGGAAAGATGCCACGCGCTTGTTAGTTCATACTTTAGAGACGCGCACGCCATCTGTGCCACACGAAACCCACAATTCCAGAAAACCTGTGTTTGGTGTTTAGTTGAAGAGGTAAATGCTTTCCAGGAATTTGTGTTTTTATTTTTGTCTTCTAGCTATTAGTGTTATTTGAAAAAAAAAAAAACCATTAAACTGACTTGACAAGAAAATTATAGGGAAAAATTTTTAAAATAGGCGTGATTTTTTTTTTTAAATAGATAAATTGTTAACAATTTTAAGTATATTACACTAAATCATTAAAAAAAACTGATATATTACTAATTTTTTTATATGGTTTTTTTCTCTTAATTGGTACTATTTTCTCTATTCTATATAACTTTTTATTTATTTAAAAATAAATAAAACCTCCTCCCATACATCCTGCGTCACCCCTTTTCTCTTTTCACTGGAGAGAAAAATTAAAAATATTCAAAAATTCTAAGTATGAATTTGAAACGATCATTAAAAAAATCCTAAATTAGAAACAATTAGAAAAACCTCAAAAAAATCTTTACTAAGAAACAATAAGAATATCTAAAAAAAATCCTCACTCAAAAACAATTACTTTATAAATCAAAATAAGTAATATAATGAAATTTTTATTTAAAAAAAAAGAAATAAAATAGAATAAAATTTAGTGGAGCCACCATATTATTGAAGAATGTTTTATTATGGCAAATGTATTTTTATAATTAAAATATATATTGTTTTATTATTACAAATGCATTTTTATAATTGAAATATTTACTGTTTTTTATTATTTTATTATCATAAATATATTTATATAATTAAAATATATTATATATATATATGGTTTTCACTCTCGTAACATCCTAGATCCACTTGATATGTTAATGAAATAATTACATAAAATGTCACTTTTTTAATTGCAATTATCATAATACAACTAACAAATTTTATTAATTAAAAGACTTATTTATGAATTTCAAATTATCATTGTACCTCCAATATTAAATTAAATAAATAAATTTATAATCCTTAAAATAACATCAAACCCATTCATTTCCATAAGAGTTTTTATTTATCTCTTCTTCTTATTTTTTTTCTGCTGTACAAATACCTAAATCATTTTGTTTTTATTTTTTTTATAAACTTTTCTTATTTCTTCATACTTTATTTATTTCACGATAAGATAGACTTTAAATTTTATATATCAACTATCTTCTCACTAATAATCATCGCGATATGTTAAAATATTTATATTCATTATATCTACAAACATACACTAGTGTATCAGTTATGGTGTTATAAAATTTTACCTTTTTTTTATCATTTTATTAAGTTCATGTGTTGCAGGATTTCATATCATATAACCTATATAAAATGTATATATAACATGTTATGTGTGACATAAACAATTTTATGCATTTTGATTTCCAGAAAATTGTATGATATAAAACACATATAACCTACATATAACATATTATCGCATTCGCAACCAATTTTCTTATAAAAATATATTCAATGTCATAACAACACAAATTTTGTTTATCATATATACATATTGTTTAGAATATTACATGTTCATTTGTTTTCGGTAGATTTTTTTAGCTTTTTTTCTCTAGTTTTGTATTTGCATAAATGTTGTAATTGTTTCGTATCAATGGAACAAATTAATTATTTGTTTTTTGCAATTTTAAACGTGTTACACAATTATGGTAATATTATTTATAAATAATTCTTAAAATATTTATTGATTCATTTATTTTAGGAAGTTAATCTAAATTTTAAAATAAATAGCTGTCATAAAAGATTTTTAGAGCTAAAGGGGTATTATGAGGATATAGATATATTTATTTAGGGATAATGGTTTATCTTTTATACCAAATGTATTTCAATAAATTATGTAAATGTATTTGTGTAAAAAACTCTATGTTAATCGGAGGCTGGTCCAAGTTGAGTCCCCACCTTAAAAATATTAATTTTAATTTTAAGGTTCAATTTACATATCTGGCGTACTGATATGCTAGGCGTAATGAATGATTCATTTTATATATTGATATTGCGGTACACTAATATAATGTAGATATACTTAAATTTTAATTCTTTAGAATATATTCAACAACTTTTTTATTTTTTTTCTTTATCTAAATTTAAGGAGTGTTATGCCTTCCAACAACATCTCTATTTTTTTTCTTTATCTATTTTACTCTCTAAAATTTACATTTTGCCTCATCAGCTATTACGAGCTCATAATTAATATTTTATTATTTTATTTCCTCTATTTTTCTCTTTATTTTTTTTTGTCTTCTATTTTTTTTATTTTTTTAGATAATTTTATTAATAAAAATTTAAAATAAAAAATAAAATAATAAATATTATTGGACTGCATATAATTTTTAAGATAAATAAAAAATAAGTTTTTTTATAATATAAGAGAAACCGAGATATTATATACATTTTTATATAAAAAGAAGGTGTTTTTTAGGGTGATGAAAAGAATAGCTAGGGACCAAAGCTGTGTAACGGTGAGGACTTCAAGTGAGCCTACTTCTCCTAATTCTAAACACACACATCTGTCACTTGGGAAGACGGAAATCAATGTTACCCCTCCAAAGCTTTCATTTTGTGGTCACAAAAATTTAATTTTCTTCCTTTTAAAAAAAAAAAATTTACATAACAATAAATTATTTATTCGTTTCATATTTATAAAATTATTTAAGTAATTCATACTTTTACTTATTATCCACTATCAAATAAGAATAATTAGTTTTACACGTGCAAAATTGAATATATATATATATATATATATTCTTTTCGTGCAAATTAATTGTTTTATTAACGGAATAAAGAAACTAATTGTGTATAATCAAATAAAATAGTATGCATTTGATAGACTTACAATGTGGACCAATTCTTATCAATATTATTAATGATTAAATACATACTTAATTTAATATTCGATTAAAAAATATAATTATAATATATTTTGTTTGTATTAAATTATTATGCATGTATGTATGTTAGCAGTAATAAACGGCTTAAATTACAAATTATTAATTCAATTGTTACATGTATGTACAATTTGAATTATTTTTATTAAAAAAATATAATAATAATTTATTTTTCTGAAAATTTTAAAATGACGAACTTGAATTAAAAAAAAAAAATTTATGAAAGAAAACTGTGTTGTCAAATCTTGAAACTGAATGTGGCAGTGCGCGGATATTTGCTTTTGATTAAAATGGAAAAAAAAACCTTAGCTTTTGCAGTTCTTTTTTACTTATTTCATTTATTAATTATTTGGACATATATTAAGCGCCGTATCTGGAGGCTTTGAAGTGGGAAGCAACAGTTGGTGAATCAGAACCGTCAGATCCAGTTTTTACACTCACTTTCGACACGTGTTCAGTAGAGTAATGCGCAAGAGGCTGTCAGCGGCACGTGATGTTACAGCGCTGCCCAAAAGCTGAACTCTGCCTCCCAAATTTTGGGCTGGAAGGCCTTGATTTATGGGCCTTTTCAATCACAATTTAATTTGATTTTAAAATAAAAATATTAATCATACTATATATATATATATATATATATATAAAGGGAGTTGATAGATAAATAAAATAAATAAATTAATTTTATTATTTATTAATTAAATTTATTAGTATTAATTAAAAATTTAATTCTATTAGAACTAGATAACTATGTTTTATATATAAAAAATTATATAACTAATATTAAAAAAATTAATTAATAAAAAACTATTAGTGTCCAATATTATTATTATTTTTACATTCGGTGAATAATATTAATAAAAACTAATTAAAAATAAGTGATAATTATAAATAAAATTTCAACATTTAATTCAATTTTTAATTTAACGTCCAACATTTTTTTAAGTTCGGTAAATATTATTATTTATAATTTATAAATTACAAATAAGTGAAAATTATAAATAAAAATATAACATTTAATCCAATTTTTAATATAATGTCCAAAAAAATGACATTGAAGAATAAATATTTAATATATTAGAGTTATATAATATATTTAATTTTTGTTATTATTATATATAATAAATATTGGATCATTTGTACTATGATTATTGTTGGCTCATCCTTATATTTTATCTTAACTCCGCCTCTGTCCATATTTATAATTAAGTAAGAAAGCGCTCAAATGAGATGTTTTGCAATATTAGAAATATAATTCAATAATTAATTTTTTTAATCATTTACATAACAAGTTAAATTTTTAAAATTTACATGCATAGTAAAATATAATTTTCTTTTATATTAAATTATAAAAATTAAATATAATTAATAAACATTAATATTTAAATTAAATATGATTAAATTACATGATAATTAAAAGTAACGAAAAATAATTTGCTGAATAAAATTATTATTATTATAAAATTCGTGCGTGTATGATTAGGAATAGAGAGACATACAAAATGATCGTAAAATACTTATATATTACTTCTATTTTATATATGATTCTTAATAATAGATAAATTAGTAATCTCTATATGAGTTATAATACGAATTAAATATCTAATAATTACATACAAGACACGTTTATAAAAAATCATAATATATATAAAAGTGGGATATATAAATTTAAAAAGAATGAAAAATTAATTTAATAAAAAAATACTATGAAAACAATAATATATTGTTATTAAAATTATAACAATAATAGTAAACTAAATTACAATCATGCAGGTAATATATAATATAAATTTCAAAATACAAAGTACAATTCTTATAAGTTATTTAAGAAATTATAATTTCTTAATAATTTTTAAATAATTTAATAATTTATTTATTTTAATCATTTACAAAATGAGTTAAGTTTTTAAAATCTATTTGCATAGTATAATATAATTTATTTTTATATAAATTATAAGAATCAAATATAATTAATAACAATTAATATTTAAAATAAATGTGATTTAATTACATTATAATTAAAAGTAAGTAAAATTAATTTGTTGAACAAGATTGTTATTATTATTATTGTTTATTTAATAATGATGTTTCTAATTATTAAAAATTACCTGCATCACACACGGATGATTAAAAATAGAAAGACAAACAAAATAATCATAAAGTACTTACTACTTCTATTTTATATATAACTTTTACTAATTGATAAATTAGTAATTTAAAAATAAACAAAATGACTATAAAATACTTACTATCTGTATTTTATATATGAATTTTAATAATAGATAAATTAGTAATATTCATATGAATTATAATGCAAGTCTAATATCTAATAATTGCATACAATATAACCAACCTAATTATATTAGTTAATATGTTTAATTTTATTATTTAATAATTTAATTTATTAGTGAATAGTATGAATAATTATTATTAATATTTATTTAATAATGATGAATCTAATTATTAAAAATTAAAACACGGTAAAAAAATATAATAGACAATATAATTAATGGGCTAAGTAATATAACATGGTTTTTTTTATATATAGTATGATATGCGAATTAAATATAATCAAATATTAGTATTTAAATTAAATATAACTTAATTACATGACAATTACAAGTAACTAAAATTAATTTACTAGACAAATTATTATTATTTATTTAATAATGATAAATTCAATTATTAAAACCATGTGACGATTAGGAATAATGAGAACAGACAAAATAACTGTAAAGTATTTATTGATTATATGTTATATATGATTTTTAATAATGAACAAATTTGTAATTTGATAAATATGCACTTCTATAATTCACTATGAAAAAAATTTTATAATAGGACAAAATAATTTAATAAAAAAATAAAAAAATAATGTAAAAATCAAATGATTATTAGTGACGAATTCAAAATAATTATGTGCAAGCATACCAACTTAATTATATTAGTTAATTGAGTTAATTGTCATTTAATAAAAAAATTATTAGTGAATAATATTGACAACTCATTATTTAAATTATTTTAAATTATTTTATTATTTATTAAATTAATTAATTTAAATATTAATGAGTAATTAAATAATTAAATAATTTAATAAGTAATAAAAAATAATAAAAATGTGTTATAAGTAATGAACGATCAAGTTTAAAATGATGAATAATCATATTTAAGATAATGAATAATTATGTTCAAAATGATGTACAATTAAAATAAAAATATTAAAGTTATAAATGATGAACAATAAGTTTAAAATAATAAATTATCAAATTCATAACGATACATAATAAAATTTAAAGTGATAAATAATCAAATTCTAATAAAAAAATTTATAAATTCATCACTATAATTTATTATTATTAAAATCATAAAGTATTTACTATTTTTATTTTATATATAATTTTTAATAAATGGATAAATTAGTAATTTTATAGAATTTAAGATAAACATTCACTTTTATAAAGAAATAAATGAATAAAAAATAAAAAAATTACGTAAAAATCAAATAGTGATTAATAATGAATTTAGTAATTAATAATCACCTGCAAGGTACATTAATAAAAAACTAGTTTATTAAATATAACGCTTGCACAAATTATTATTTTTGTCTATGTATTATACTAAAATTATTTATATATATAAACAAAAAATACGGAAACTTAATCCAAGTTTCTGTCATTTTCTGATATCAGATTCCATGAAAAATACAGCATATTTTCATTTCTTGTTCTCCATTTTGCCGTAAAAAGTGGAAGTAACTTTCCTTCACATTCACCATATTGCATTTTATGCGCAACTTTTTGGTGAATTAACGAATTTTAATAACTACCTACGCATCCACCGTCAGAACTCAAACTTTAAAAATTAATTCAATTCCTCATAGATACAAACATCTCCATTTCAATTAAACATCAACGTCTAGTGCTTTCACGGGAAGCTACTAAATAAAGAGACAAAAATTCCGTAATTCGAATTAGTACAGATACTGCAGAGCAACAGAAATTGAACTCGTTATGCAGCTGGTTTCTGTTTCTTCGGCATCCGGTAGCCACCAATAACACAAGCATGGTCTCGCTCAAACGGCTCAAGGGTGACTTGTTCCGAAGGCTTGAATTGCTCCTGTGTCATCTTCCTAACTTCACTTTCAAATACAGCCTCCGCTGGAACAGTGGAGTCAATGCAATTTGCCTGTTCCAATTACATGAATATACCAGTTAAAAAGTAAAAACAGAAAAGGGGCGTAGCACCTCTGAAGCTTAATATGCTTTCTGAGTATTTAAGAAACAAACCTTTATCGAAATAACAAAATGCCCACCAGCTTTCAGAAAATAGGAAGCGTTCAAAGCTAAAATCCTTGCCTGCATAGGTAATTCGAAGAACATACAACAAAACTGAGACAAAATCTAAAGGGAAACTCGAACAGAGCCATTCAAGAATAATTCATACATGCTTGTTCCATATTAATTTTATCCCTTGGCATCAGCTCCACCATTTTTTCTTGAATACTCCACCAAGGTACTCAACTTGGCACCAGAAAACTGAATACACTTGATATAACGTACAAAAGAGCTAACACAGAGGATTCTCACAACCAAGTGTAAAAGCATTTCTTGACTAGGATGATGGAAGATCAAGTTGTTTAAACAACCACCAACTGGGAAAAAACAAAAGTCAAATGTTCTAAACCAAAGGAATTGCTTACTCAAAAAAATAAAAATAAAAAGGGGGTGGGGAAACACAATTCACAAAAATTGAAGGGTTGTCAAGATCTACTCCAAGAATCTAGACAGGGCACTGTGTGGAGAGAAAGAGGTCTAGTTCCTTTCTTGGAACCTAATAAATTCAAGTGGACAAGCTCCCAAGAAAAATCTTAATATGGAGAAGGGCTTCAGAGGACATTTTTATTGAATACATAGCAAAGATCAGAGAAACAATAATAGATATACATACAAAGTTTTATAGAGAAACACTACATCTACTTATCAGAGTGCTACCAACACTTTCTCATGCACTTTCCACTATACACTTCCAACGCAAAAGAGACACGTCTTTTCTTTTTCTATAAAATATTAGCTTTTATTATAAAAACTAATGACATTTTATAAGTGAAGAGACACATGTCTTTTTACATTGGAAGTGTATGAGATAGTGTTGCTAGCATTTCTCTATCATTTAAACAGAAAAATTAGAAACATGTAACTAGAAGAATCAAGAAACATGACAGAATCATTGAGAAAAGTTCAGTGACCAGTTCAGTAGCTAAATACAAGGAGTATACAAATCATCTGCTACACTAACCCTAGGAAAAGAAACATGTTAGAGGAAATAAAAAAATATCAAATGCCCATACCAGCCATGAGAAAAAGAAACTGTTGGGTTTAGAGAGTGGGGAAGGGTGTGCGTTAAAATCCAAATACATTACCTATACAACAAGATTCACTAAAGCCCTTAAAAATTCTTGCTAAACATAGCATGCTGGGTTTTTATCAAGAAAAAATAATTAATTACAATTGCCAATGACAATGCACCAGAGAGGAGACCAACATTCCACCACATGAAATGCAAAAACACAAATCACATAAAAATGGAGGTATGACTAGCCAAAGCGGAATAGAGAAGAAGTAAAATGCTTTGTTTGAGAACGCGAGTTGGAGAAAAGGAAATGACATAAAACGAGGGAAAGCACTTTCTATGCCAATAGAAAGATTGTTACAAGCATCAGAAACTCGGTATTGCATCACCCATGTAGTCTAGAAGGGGAATCCGAGTACATCATCATATGCTATGTGGTGAAAAACAGTGGCTTAACAAACAAATTTAAATTTGTTGCCGAAAGAACCAATATATATATATATATATATATATATTGTCAACACAATTTTCTAATGTGAACCTCACTTTCTGATATATATACACATTAGAAAATTGTGTTGATAAAATTTTTGAAAGACCTATATAACAGTATTTATAAAACCCCTTGAAAGTTCTTTGCTAAACAAAGCATGCTGGGTTTTTGTCAAGAAAAAAATTAAATACGATTGCCAATGACCTTGCACCAAAAAGAAGAAGACCGACATTCCACCACATAAAATGCAAAAACACGAATCGCATAGAAATGGAGGTATGACTAGCTGAAGTGTTATAGAGAAGTACAATGCTCTGTATGAGAATATACCAAGAGAGTTCGAGAAAAAGAAATGAAACAAAATGGCAGGAGAACACTTCCTATGCCATAAAAAGGATTGTTATAAGCATCAGAAACTCGGTATTGCATCACCCATGCAGTCTAGAAGGGGAATCCGAGTACATCATCATATGCTAGGTGGTGAAAAAGAGTGGCTAACAAACAAATTTAAATTTGTTGCCAATAAAACAAAGAATATCAGAAAATGAGTTTTATTCAATTAAGTAAGAACCAAAAGAATGAGCAGGATAAAATTGCATCAGAAACTCGTGTCTACATCACCCATGAACTCTTGAAGGGGAATCCGAGTAAATTTCATCATTTGCAAAGACAAGATTTTTTGTGTAATAATTTCAAAGGTTAAAATGAAGTATGATTTTAAATAATTTAAACATATGCAAGCGAAATCATTCATAAAATTTACTCACCACTGTGGATTTAATTAAAAAGAGTGAAGCAAGGGGAAACGAAAATTATTACATTTAGAGAAAGGAAGAGAGTGGATAGCAAAAGATGTAGATGGAAGATACCACATATAAATAGATAGGCTAAACGCCATATCTATATGCAGGTTATTATCTCATAATTCACAGTAATTAAAATGATCAATAGCTCAAGTTGTTGAACAGCATTTCTTTATACTTTTCCAAACCAATTAAAAGCCATGCAATAGAAACAAACCTGATCAGGCTGAGCAACATCTGAAAATATCACATCAACCATGCCAACAAGCATGCGGTACTTGGCTGGATGTCTGGCATCTTCGATGATAGGAATAACATTTGTTCGCTTCTTGGCCATGTTAACCAAGTCTCTGCCACTTCTGTGAGAAAATTCCACTGCATAGACAACACCCGTCTGCCAACTCAACAGAAAAGCTTATAATATAAGCACCCATACTAAAACAAAAATACTATGTGAGTAAACATTTCGAAATCAGTGCTTACAGGGCCAACAATATCAGACACATGAGAGACTGTGGTGCCAGAAGCTGCTCCAAGATAGAGAACCTTAGCCCCAGGTTTCTAGAGAGGTAATCCAAAAGCAGTCGTTAACATCATGTAAATTGCAACTTGAAAAATTATCAAGCAAATATATCAAATGGACATGATAAATAAAAAAAAAAGCACAGTTATAAAGTAACTGACAAATGCAAACTTACAATCCAAATGTGATCAACACCACCAAGAATGGCGGCAGCCAATTTTGATCGGAAGGGGTTCCAAACCCTATATTCTACTTTGGTTCCATCTTCATTCTGAGAAAAAACACGCATTTATCCAAAATAAGAATATAACAAAGGTATTGTTTGGACGGAGGGTAGGGAGAGGATGATAGTTACTTACCTATGATTGGAAATGGACAATAGAGGCAAATGAAATATTGAGGGGTAAAGAAGGGTAATAAAAGAACGGATATTAAGAAATAAAAAGAATGAATTTTTTTCACTAAATTTTTGTTTTGTATTAAAATAATATTTATAATGTAAAATAATATTTATTTATAATGCCTCATCACATGAGGCTACATATATGTAAAAACCAATCTGAACATGCTGTGTGATTGTGTATGTTAAGATTTGGTACCATTTTCATACAGCTAAAAATTTATTTTACCCAAAAAGAACTACTTAAACTGGAGGAAAAAAAAAAAAGACCTGCACAGAAATCCTCTTCTCGTTGTAGACAGCATCTCCAGGAACCAGATTCTTAGTGACAAGAGCATCTTCCTTACCACCCTTAGCAATAAATACTCCTTCATGTCTATGAGGCTCTATCACAACTTTACTCCCGCCTTTCATTCCTCCTCCACGTCCACCACGACCTCTTCCTCCACCGCGGCCGCCACCGCGGCCTCTCATACCACTTCCTTTATCACCTCCAAATCTTCCACCTCCTCTACCTCCACCTCCACCTCTTCCTCCTCTACCTCCATCGCCTCTGCCGCCCCTGAATCCACCGCCTCTGCCTGCATATTGTTTGACAGATTAAAAATCAGAGCAAAATTGTGAAGAATGACGCACAAACAATAAAAGCATTCTAAGGAAGCAAAACGGAAAAGGCAATGGACTGTGTGTTGTTATTACCTCTAGGGGGTCTCATTCTGCTGGACAGGTAGTGACTTGAAAGTGGCGAGTGAAGAGCTTGCGAATTAATGGAGGGAGGCGAAATCGAGTAATAATTGGAGTTGAAGTAAGCTTTTATAATCAAAAGATTGGGGTTTAGGGTTTTTCAGATGTTCCTCTTTCAATATGTCTGAGTTCAAAAAAGCCCACTCATAATGGGCCGGTTTACCCCAACATTTATACTTCTATTATTTTTAAAAATAAGTGACTCTGCGTTTTTTTTTCCTTTCAAAAAATATCCAAATACAGAGGTATCAAATAGAAAGTTAGGAAAATCATGATTCCAAACAATCCGTTCTGGCAAAATATTCGTTGCCATTGATTTTTTTTT
>CATIWF010141866.1:0-12419 GCA_949630135.1 Balakata baccata
GGCAGAGGGAGGTGAAAAAATGGAGGTTGCAAAAGTTGAGGAAGCACTGAGAGTCTTGAATTTTTCTCTCTCCCATATCAAATGGCGCCTCAGATCTCAGTCCAAGCGCCGGTTGGAATTAGGTTCTACTTCTTCACATTATTAGGATTTTTCTTTCTAATGATATAGGTTTCATTTTTTTTTTTTTCTAATTCGACATTGGATTTCGTTTATGGGTTTTTGTGGGTTTGTTGTGTTTATCAAGAACTGCTAAAGGGAAGTCCATATGCTGAGTTATCGCGTTCTTATTGATGAAGAACCTGCATATTGTAGTTTATGTGGTCAAGCATCGAGTAGCAATAAGTTTGATGCCTCTGTTATTGCTGCTGTGATTCTCATGCTCTTCCCTTTCTTTAACTTTTTGTTCATTAATTCCAGGTTTCTTGTTGATTCAGAATGCACCTCACATGACAAATATTATCTGGGTTTTAGTTTTAACAGTTTCAAGTAATTGGAAATGATAAAATTCTGATTTTCTTTTGTCTTAGGTAATTTTCAATACTCAATCATATTATAAGACGTTATTATATTTCAAAACTACTTTGGACTAATTCTTTTTATCCATTTTTGAAGTAATATGGCATTCGTGTGACATACTATGTAGGTAGATTATTAATCTTGTATGAATGACAATTATAGAAGTTAATATTAATATTACTGTATCATATCAATGTCAATAGAGTTCCGGATTTTTATATTATATTGTGTTTAATTTTGATTTCTTTATTGGACTTTTTTTGGCAGATGTTCTGGCTTTGTGTACAGAGATGAGACCAGTTATAATGGTTGACTATGGTGGAAAGATGCCTGAACTGCAGGAGCATCTGTGTGCACTTCTTAAACTGTGTCAACAGGTGTGGCTCCATATTGATTAACTAGAATAGGAGAGCAATTCAATCACGATTGTTGGTATTTCTTTAATTATGGAAGCGTTGTGACTGAATTGCATGCAGTGTTTCTGTTGTCTATAATTACAATTCTTCAGTATTTGCACTTCATGAAATAGAAACATTTAGGTGAAAAGTAAAACCATCAAGACTAAACTTAGCAGTGTTCTAGCATTTACATACAGTCTTGTGGCAAAAAGCTCAAGGATACCCCTAATCTTTGAAAAATTAAATAAAGGAAAAAAAAAAGAAGAAAAAGATAGAAAGAGAGAGAGAGGCAATATGTGAACTGTGATAGTCTAAGATTAGAGTCCTACAGTAAGACTAAAGAAAAGTGCAATTCCATCTATTAGCCACACTTTACGAACTCTCAAAAAGGAACAAAAGCAAAAGATTAGAAGCCATTTGTATAACCCATTTGATGGAGTATTTATTTATTTTAGTTATTAAAGTTCATATTTGTCTTTGTTTTTCCAGCCCTATGCATGGACTAACTATAGGTGATTTTCTTCTAGATTATGCTTCTCATGAAATCAAATTGACAATTTAGTATGAGACAGTGCCATTTAAAGTATTCTTCTTGTCAATTAAATTATGTGAGCAATAGAATATTTTTGTCCTGCTTGAGGTACATCTCCTCCATTCTGAATACAAGCAAAAGATGCTTTACTTGCATGAAGCACTTCACAAATGTTCAGCATTACTGGAAATTAGTCTTTCAGGTATCATTATTTTTGCATAAATTGGCTGTTCCCAACACTCAATCTATGAACTTGACTTGGCCACCAAAGAATTCTTATTGTTGCACTAGGTGGCATTAAAAATAAAATGAACATCATAAGACTAATTATTTTGCTGATATTTTTATGTATTTTATTTCTCTGATTGGCATTTCTAGCATGCATAATTTTGCCAGGAGTCACCTATTTTCAAGCATCTAAGAGTGATGGTTATACAAGATATGATATATTTGTTACATGTGAGAGGACTTGCAGAATATGTCCAGTCAAGCTTGAACTCTGAAATGCAATTGCACTTTGTGAATTTAGAACAAGATCCTCCAAAGGTTTCTGTCTCTTAATGCTTTTATTTAGTTCTACACTTTTATTATATGAATTATGAATCTTCTTCAATGTGCATTTTTTCGACACTCATTGATAGTTTGATTAAGAACTATATATTGTTTTTGATCCAGATGGTATCACTTGCAGAAAAAGGCTTATTAGCAACAGAACTTGTTAGACTGCAGAATCTATTTGCTTTGTTTTTTCCTCTCAATGAATTGAACAATGATCTTTCATCTTGTCACACAACGGATAGCATAGCTAATGCTGAATCCTCTACCAGTAAGCCTGTAACTTCTCAGTCCATGGAATATATTGATCTCAGTAGCTGCATTCAGGACACTCAGGTTACTGTGCCTACTTTAAATGGGTAACTTCTTATTCTGAAAACGTTTGGGTCAACTTGGAATTTGGATTGATACCACACATAAGGTTCATGCTGAAGATGATTCAAAACATGAAGTAATTGTTTAAATAATAGATTAAGGTTCCTTATTAGATTGCTATCTTATCTCAGAACTCTTGGAAATTGGTATGATGCTTCTTTGTACAAACTCAGTTGGCACTTACTATGATTCTAGCTTCTGATTTCAACTGTAATTAGTTTTTCAGGATAATAAATGTGATCTAGCCATTCATAAGCTCTAATTTTCAACACAGAAGTAAAGGATAAAGTTTTCGATATGCATATTCATGCTCTATTCTTTAATGCAGCAATAAAAGATAAGGTTATCTACTTATTTGCATATTCCCAGTATATTCTTGTTGCAATGTGGTCTTTAATATATTCTTATTCATGGATCCTGATCTAGTCATATTTTTTCTCATCATGGGCCTTTTTGGCATTAGGAATTTTAAGATCTGAATGTTTTCCATAATGAATAATGTTTACAAATTTAGGAAACTGAGGCTGGAACCGGGAGTAAGACTTGACCATGTGCTTCCCTTCAACATTGCTAAAGCATGTAACTAAACCTGCAATTCAAGCAGTTGCATTGACCTTGCATGGGCGTGCATGCATGTGTGTGTATTATCAGTGGATGTGTAAGTGATAAGTGTTAAAAGTTATTCCTTGGTAGACAATTGGAATAAACTGCAATCCAAGTCTGCAGAAGATCCAAATTGAGGGAAGTGTTGCAACTAGCATATAGTATCTCTAATTGGCAATTTGTTATCTCTTTTTTCTGCACTTCACTGCAAATCATGATTAGCATTGCAATTTTATGTGCCATATGCTTGTAGCTTTATATAAAATACAATGGGGTAGCTGATTTCTTTATTATATGCACCTTCTTTTTAAATTACGTAACTGTGTATTTAACATACTTCAGATGGCTTCTTGGTTATCCAGTTGTGTACTTGTTTAGCAAGGATCACATTGCAGATGCCATTTATAATCTTTCCACTAAGTACCTTAACATCTTCAGAATTTTAGTCAGGTTTGTTGTTCCTGATTCTTGTTTATGGATGTGCTAAAGCCTAAAGACGCCTTATTTTCATACAGAATTTAGAGGACAATTTTAGTGGTTGAGATGATGTGCTAGTCTTCAATTTCTTATGTTGTGAGATCTTATATTGTTAATTTGAATAGTAAGCAATCGAACTTTTCATTAAACTTTCTTTCTTGTTGGTTTCTTAGATGGCGAAATTTGATGTATGCACTAAAAATTAATTTAAGGAAAGAAAAATTATTGTAAAGAATTGTTTAAGCATGATTGCAAAAAGTGTGTACTTTAATTTTTACCGATTAAGAAGTGTTGCACTTTTTGTCTCCAGGTAGCCTAATAAACGACTGAATGTGGCCGTGGCAACCAGAATTAAGAAAGTGCTGATGTGACAATCTGTTAAGACAGATACTTTACTTGACATAATAATAAAATATGGTAATATAATTTCTAGAACAGCAGGAACAAAGTTGGCATTCTAATAACCAAACCCGTGGCAAAACCATCTCGATGAACCTTTCCTGCTGGAGAATTTTGGTGTTGCAATCTAATCAGCATTCTTCCATCACTTATAATTTAAGAACATAAAGATAGAACAATACTAACTGTAATTATTGATTACATTACTGAAACCCCTACTGGAAAGACCATGTTGACAATTTTGAATATTGCAACACTTAATTAGTACATGCTGCAGTATTTGATATGAATAAAAGAAAATAAAGAGTCCAAGAAGAGATTTTTTTTGGAAACTAAACCTATGCTTCATTGAATGATGTTAACAGATTATAGCTGTACTTGAAATTTCAATATGGGGACTGCCAAAAGCATGATCTCTAAGTCTGTTTGAGATTAGTGGTTGTAAAACTCCATACTTGCCAAATATGTTGTTAGAAATGGTTGATGCTGTCTGTTGAAGCGATAACTAATTTTTGGCATGGACGATTTTTTGATTTCTACAGGAGCAATTCATCAAAAAAAGGTTCACACCCAGAAGAACTAATGAGGTAATTCCATTGCTTATTCTCTTGGCATTGTTCTAGTTGGGAAAAATCTTAGTAGTTAAATTACAACAGTTCATAAAAGGGGCCAAGATGAGTTTGTTTAAGGTGGAGAAGATATAGGTGGGAGATATACAGCAATGATGTTGATGGAGGTGGTAGTGGCATAGAGTAGCGGAATAGATGGTGACTGTAAATAATGCCTTATAAAAGTTGTCAGAAGTAGGTTCTCAGTCCAAGAAAACAAAGGTATAGAAAAACGATTACCATACTCAAAATGGTGTGCACTTTAAATTTTACATCAATGCCTGATAGGATCAGTTCACACGGGAATGCTTCAATAAATAGGCTGTTTTTATTTGAATTGTTTCCTTCTGAAATTGACATGTAATTTTCAAGGAAGAGATGAGTTTTCCTTGAAATGTTGGTGTGCCATAGTTATATTTAAAAATTAAAAGTTCAAAATCAAACTGAAGCACAAAAAATAAGGCTAGAAGCCTGCACCCGTGCTGCAGCCCTTGACGAGATCACTATCAATATTACTCAAATAATAGGAAAGAAAGATCTAACCAAGCAAATGAACAAAGGTTATAAGAAAAGCTTGAAGCTAAGACCCTTGCTATCCCAAACTGGAGATTATTCTCTAAACTTACTTATTTTTCCTTAACTCCTTTCTCCGAACAAGTATTTTGCTTGCTGGTGCAATGGTTTGGATCTGTTTAAATGAAGTACATTTGTGTCCATTGCTGTGTTTCTCCTGTCATCATAACTGTTGTTATCAGCAATCTTACATTAGCTGTTAGTTGTGTTGGTGATAAATATCAAGTTTGCATGGTGCATCCTCTGTTTTTTTAGCATTATCCTGTTGTATGTGGAATTGCAACAGCACAAGATGAGTTTTAAGTGCCCTCCATTGCCTCTGCCTCGCCTTAGCATTGCTCCTCCCCACACTCCAACACTTGAGTCAGTACAGGATTTTGTCTCCGAAATCTGGATGTCCAGTACTTAAAAACCTTCGCACCTAAGCTTCATCCTGCTTTGTAAATGTTAAGAATAGCTTGAATCTTGTTCACAACAGACCTAGACATGCCAACATTGCAAAAGTTGGGACTGATGTGATCTTTTAACAAAAAATGTGAAACTTAGAATTTTCATTGTGAATTTGGTTTTAGTGGCAGTTTGTCTAGAATCTAGATTCATTAATAGCAGATAATGATGAAAAGAGAAACTGATGTAGTAACTATGGAGCATGCGAGTTATGGTTGAACACAGGAAGTTCTGCAGATGAAAGATTTTGCATTTGAAAACAGGAATTATAGTTGGAAGATTTTGCATTTGAAGAGGATACGTTGGATACTGGCATTGGTGAAAATGTGATACAAGGAAAGTGGAGTTATCTAAGAGGACCTGTAGAGTTTGTCGAGGATAAGGTTAGAGATCTTTTACCTCTTCATTGACCTCACTATAATCCTCTCCTTGGTCCCTGGTCCGTTACTGCCCAATTTGTTTCTTCTGTTTACGTGACGTTGTGGGGGCCAAACAGGACCTGCGTTGCAGGTCAACTTAGGTTGCACCCTAGGCTATACTACCAAAAACTGAGCACCGTATCTAAGATTTTGAATTGATCCCAGAACATGAAGTAAGGTTTTGACTTTCATTTGAAATATGTTATGATGCATTATGAATGCTCATCTAAAAAATGCTTTTAATAGTTTCACAGTGCCTTATGAACTGAGCATGGGAGGAAGCAAGGAACCGTGGGCAGAGGCATTTATGGCTCAAATGCAGTCGAAGTGGGAAAAATGCAAACAAGTTTGGAGGCCATTGGAGATGGAGGTTTGTGAATGTTATCCACAAGCAATTGTGTTGTAGTCATATCCTACTGTTGCCATCAAAAGAGGCTCCCTTGCTTCCTGTCATCTCTGTCTAACCAACCAAGAAAAAGAATAACTTCTTTTCACGGCAGTTGTTATTTGGGGGACCAAACTTTCTAGTTATTGCGAGGAAGTTTGAGCAAGGATGTTATTCATGATTTTACATGCACAGTTATACTGACTGACTCTGAGAATGTTTTATAAACTTCAGCTGCAAATCCATGTCTATATTGCAAAATCTTTTTGTTTTCAAGTTGACAGTTGCGTTCACATTGAAAGTATTTATGTATGGTCTCATTTGAGCAAGACTGTAAGAATCCTGCTCCAAAGTTTAATTGGTGGGACAAACATGTGGGTCCAATCAATCCTACTTGTGCATTTTTTTGGTCTGAAGCGACTAATTTTCCATTTGATAATTAGAACAAAAATTTGCCAGTTGTTCAGTGGTATAGATTCATTAATGTGTTTCAAAGTTTAATTCAGGCCTATAGTTTAATTTCATCAAGGAATTCATTTAATTTGCAAATGAATTTTATGATGTGTATGATTCATTTCAAATGAAATGAATTTTATGCTTGAGTAAGAAATTCACTCTTAAATGCTATTTTCTCAAATACCCTTGTACATCTATTAATGAATATTTATCTTTTTTTCAAAAAAAAAAAAAATTTTCAAAATAAGTTTATATATATATATAATGGTTGACACATGCTGTGTCGTATATGCTTGTAATTTTTTTTTTTTCCCATTTTGCTTCTGAAAATTATTTTCGATATTTTCTTTTCACCTTGTTCTTTAAAGTTAAAACGAGAGAAAATGATCAAAATGGACCAAAAATAGTTTTAGAGAGCAAAATAATAAAAATAGGGCGGAAAATAGTTTAAGCCATACAAAATTTTCCCAACATGAGCTTTCTTCATTTAAGAGTTGTTGGACGATTTTCCAACGGTGACCATAATTTCTATTTTTTCTATTTTCCATAATCATAGTAGAAAGAAAGAAGTATACAGAAAAATAAAGGCAAAGTCCTGCTTTTCCATAAGAAGATGAATATTAGATTCACTCAGAATCATGTTGAACACCGTACAGAAAAAATTAAATTAAATTAAATAAGTAGAAAAATATAATTATTAATTAGCATTTTTGCATCTCACAAGTCACATGAGAGAGAAGGGAGAAATAGTGAGAATAAGAGAGCAAAAATCAAGATAATTTCGTCATTTGAAAATAAAAGCTCTAAAATTTAAATTATATAGAATTGAAATAAATTCTCATTGGAACAAAACATGTAAATTTTAGATTTGTAAGTAAACTCTAAAAAAATTTACAAAATTCATTTATATAAAACAAACCCCTATAGGGACATGATAAATTACTAAAAATTAAATTCATGCAAAAGCAGAAAATGGCCTATGCAAGCAGGCAATCATCTTGGATTTTTGGTTGCGTTGACAGAACGGAGAGAAGAGGAAGGAGTTCCATAACTCCGTCTAGTGGAGCATTATAAAACTTCAACAATTCTCAACCAACTGATTCAGTAAAATAACTTTTAGGCCACATTTCGTATTCTTCATCTTATAATATGAATATAGTTGAGTTTGAGTCAAAACATTTAAGAATAAGATTCTAATTTCCATTCTTAAAAATTTATGCTCAATTTTCTCTCTTAATGAAGAAGATATTGAAAAACAAAAAAAAGATATTAAAATCCTAAAACATCAATTTAGGAATAAATTTTCATTTTAGTGGACAAGAACCATGTCTTAATCTTTTTGTGCACTAAACGTGACCTTACGACACTGACTGAGTTAGGTCAATGCTCAATTGGAACATTCACACATGAACCTATCAAAAACTTTTTCTTTTTGGATTGAAGAAACTAAGAAATACTTTATATTAATTGCTGCAACCATAACCCAAATACAATTTCACATTCTTTACTCAAAACAAAAGAAAAAATTTATTAGGCCAGACGATAAAGGGAAAAAAGTTTTCCATCATTACATTTACCAGAAAGAAGAGAAGAAGAATTTGGGAATCAAAACCTCTCCAAAAATGAATCGGAAGCAATTCCTTGGAAGTGCAAACACTAAAAGAAAAGGGTGGCAAACGAAAAATAAGAGCAAATTATATGTAACGTCTATTTAGAATTACCCTTGATTAGGGCAAGGGCCTCGGATTCCGCAGGAAGGGCAGGAATAGCTCCTTTCTTGGTGGTTGTAATGGCTCCGCACGCATTTGCGAATCTAAGTATTTCTCTCAACCTTGGTTCATCCTGAAATTATACCAACATTATACCAAAGTGAGACGATGAAGTGGCTGTAGATGGACTAAGGAAATAACTAATGGAAAATTTTTGCATAATCCAAATCTATATATCTATATAGACCAAACTAATGAGTATCATTAGATAAACTAATTTACATGACACTCTTTCATTGGTTTGGTCTAAATAGACTTTGTCTATGCAAAAATTTCTCTTAATTAACACATTATTGCCGGAAACTACTTACATCAAGTACGGATCGATCATCCACAATCTTGGTCAATAGGGCTCCCACAAATGAATCACCAGCCCCTGTGGTATCCACGGTGTTGACATGGAAAGCCTCCACTGATCCACGGAAATTCTGTAATTTCAACAAATCAAACTAGTGATTCCTGGTTTCCTTGGTTTTGGTACTCCAAAATGCCTCAAAACAACAAAATGCCCACCCACCCAGCTCGACACTCATCAAAAACTAACACAAGTCTACTAGCTTTTACTGTTTGATCTACTGTAAAACTCTGTTTGGTCTTTTGCGTAATAGAAAAAGTGAACTTAATAATTAAATCATAGATTTTTCAGCCGTTGAGCTAGTATTGCAAGTAGTGCGGCTTTCCAGTAATCCGAAATTCCATTGTCATCTGGTTTATATTAAAATCTTGGAGTCTTATGATTTGTAATCGCCGCTACCTTATATATGACTATAATCAATACTTGGTCCTATTATAAAACCCCAGGTGGGCCAAAGACCACACCCACCCCCATGTCCGAAAATAGCAGTAATAAATACAAAGGGGTTGCTGAGACTTTTGGCCGATATATAATATTATTTAACATATGCAGCAAGATCCACAAATCACCGTTTCTGATATTTGAGACGGCCAAAATTTTCCAAAATTTTAGGCATATTTTGTGAAATTAATTTAAGCTAATAGAATATATCGCAGAACAATAAAGACACATTATCTGAATGTTCTACAAATACGTATCAACTAAAATTATATCTAGAAACCATATCATACATAATACGAAGACAAATAATTTACGCATTCTAATTAAGATCATGATTCTGTCAGGAAGGAATCCTTGGTCAATAGTTGAAAGCTACCAATTTTGAATTCTGAATAAACCACACAAGTGTCTCATGGATTAGATTAAAGGTCAAGCATTAAGACATTCAATCATTCATTAAAGAAAGTAACAATCAAGCAAGTGGTATTATATTAGGTTTATCCTCTTAAATAGAAGAGGATTACCATTTACCAAAATATGAAGGTCCCACCACTTAGCAAAGCTCCATCACCTACCCACTTTAGCTAAAAGTCCATTTTGTTCAACAGAAACAATTGATTAAATATATCAACCATACCAAACAAAAAGAAACAGAAGAGAGATTCATATGGAATACCTTGGTGTAGTATCTGCAACCGTTCTCACCAAGGGTAACCAAGAGCAACTTCAAATTAGGATGCCATAGTGACAAGGCATCTTCATCACTAATTTTGTCACTTCCAGTGAGGAACTCAAGCTCGACATCACTGACTTTGATCACTTCAGCCTTGTCCCAAATGCTCAGTATCTGCTCACGAGCATACTCAGCAGATGGCCACAATGGCAGCCTCAGATTTGGGTCGTAGGACAGCAATGCACCTGCATCCTTGGCCACTTCCATTGCCTTAAGGTGTGCTGATCTGCATGGCTCCACTATTAAGCTTATGGATCCATAGTGGAACACTTTAGCCTACACAAAAATAATTAAGCGTCAGCAAAGTTCCAGCCAAAAGCGCGTGGAAAATGTGGTGGTGCGTGAAGAAATCTACAAGTACATAATTCCTAATCTACCCCCGATATCAAGCAAAATTTGCAGCCGAGCCACGCACCAACTGAATTAGTGTGGGACCCAGACAAATAAAGAGCAGATATAGACACCATATTGGATTCAGGAGTATGACCCACCGGTATTCCCAAGAGACCTACTTCAGTCGGCACGTGAGACCGACAACTTTCTCTCACGGATCCAACAGATGTGTGAAATAAATAAAAAGTGGGTGACAAACGCTAGATCTTATTACATGTGACCGCCGGTGACATTAGCAGTGCTCGTTCCACGAATCAATGCTTAAAAATCGGAAATTTCAACAATTATAATTTATATACGTATCCCATGTACACCAGGATTCTATCTACTAACTAATAGATCTGAATCCAAGCAGACCCCACCCCCTAATTATCAGGCTGACATGGCAAATGGCAATTCTCGGAATCTCATCATCACACTCTCGGCGCGTGACTACACCCCCCTTTCCTTCCTGCAATCGAATCACAGGAGAATGGATAAAAAAGATTTCGGTATATGATTACTTACAGATCTGAGAACTTCAAGGTTAAGCTCTTCGGGTTCCAAAAGCATGTCAGCGCTGGGGTTCCGGTAGAACATAAATTCACGCTCTCCATCGGCGCGTAGAGTAACGAAGGCCAAAGCAGTTCTAGCTCCCTTGTCGAAGTTGATACCGTCACCGTTAACGCCGTTTTGCTTCAAGATCCCGGCGAGCATGTGGCCGAACTCGTCATCTCCGAGTTTGCCGACGAAGGCGGCCTTCCCGCCGAGTCTAGCAACTGCGATGGCGACGTTGGCAGGGGCCCCGCCGGGAGCCTTCAGAAAACCGGGAGCCTCAGCTAGGGAAACGCCGGAAACGGTGGGGACAAAGTCGATGAGCATCTCACCGAAGCTCACGATAAGAGAGGACTCTGACTTGCCATTGGTAATCACAGACGCCATTGGAAGATTTTTATTTTTATTTTCTAGAGAAAGAAAACACTGGACTTTAGAGAGAGAGAGAGAGAGAATTTTTTAAGAGATTCCGGAGAGAAGGTAAAGAATTGAAGGGAGAAGGTATTTATAGAAGGAGAACAAGAATTTTAATGATAAAATTTTTTATAAAATTAAAATACAATTTTTTTTAAATAAATTCTGTCGGGATAATTGGATTCGGATATATTTTAAGGCCGAACTTTATGAAGGCATAACATCAATAATTATAATCTCTTCCAAATTTTGAAACTATATATTATAATTCAAAAATATGAAAAAAAAAATTATTATTTTTAATATCTGAAACTCTAAATTAGATAATTTGATTTATTGATAAAAAATTTTTAATCGAAAATAATTACTATTTGAATGTTTTTAATTTGACTTTTAAAAACTTCAAATGGAATTCCACCACTGCCTAATATCATAATAAATAAATAAATAAATAAAGATTTATTTTTCCAATTGTGTATGGGGTTGTAGTATAAGAGTTTCGAGAATTGAAAGGTTATCTTTCTAAATAAAAAAGGATTTGAAAGGTTGAATTTAATTATAATAATACACTATTGGATTAGAATTTAAAAAAAAAGTTTTGGTAACGTAATAAAAATTTTAATTATTTTATTTTATTAAAAGTAGAATTAGAATCCTAATAAACATATACCTCGGAAGTAATAAAGCGAGGTTTCTTATGGGGTGTTAATGGGTAAGGATAAAGGGTTTATTTTTATCCTAATCTAAAGTTATTCAATTTTTTTTTCTTTTTTTTAAATAATAGAAAGAAAAAATTCAATTTAGGAGGAGATATCTAATTAATAATAAATATTAAATATTTTTTAAATAAATTTCTGGATTGATTGAGCATTTTGAGTTTTTTTTTTTTTTGAAAAATATGCATTTTGAGTTGTATTATCCTATGTCTGTCAGCTGACTTAAAAATCTTACCATATAATTATTTGCTACCGATTACCACCGCACATCTTAATTAATTTTACTTCTTTTTATAAGAACCTTTATATATATATATATAT
>CATIWF010141879.1:0-16450 GCA_949630135.1 Balakata baccata
GATCTCTTCACTAAAGCTTTAAATGGAGCTTGAGTTGATTATCTTTGTAACAAGCTGGGCATGATTAATATCTATGCTCCAGCTTGAGGGGGAGTGTTACATAATATAATATTCTAATTAGATAATCCCCTAATTAGTGGTAGCAAATATCCTAATTAGATAATCTCTCAATTAGTGGTTGTAAATATCATAATTAGTATAGTATTCTAATTAGTATAGTTGCTTTATTAGCATTCTATCTTTGTATATAAATATGTAAAGCTTGTAGCAATAAAAATATGAAAAAATACATTCACATATCTCTGTTTTTACACTATTAATCTTCTTTTCCAAAAATTAAAGAAAAAGGACAAATATCAAAATAAAATAATAAATCACAAACTTTACGACGTTTTCATAGTTATATCTCATTTTACAAAAATTCAATTTAAATTATATGAACTTTCACTTTTATAATAAATCTAGTTTTAATATCACAAAACTGTATTATAAACCTTATTGACGCTGATGTTAATTGACTAAATTAATTAATTGAATTGATGTGGACGGCATAATTTATAAAAAAAAATATTTATTATTATTTTCTTTCTCTTCTATCTCTCACTTTATTTATCTATTTTCTCTTCTCTCTCTTCCTCTTCTTCTTCCCTCTCCCACCATCCTCTTTCTCTATTAGCCCGCTCTGTAACCATAAAATTTCAATATATCATATTATATATAAAAGTGGGAGTGAGAGTGGAGGACAGATAAATTTACTAAAAAGTCAGTCATATTGTATTAATTAATTAGAATAATTTTGTCATTTAATAATTTAATTTATTAGTAAATAATATTAATAATTCATTAAATAAAAGTCTAATTCTATTAGAAGTAGGTAACTATATTTTATATATTTTAAAAAATATATAACTAATATTAAAAAATTCACTAAAAGTTCATTTTGTCAAAAACTCCTTTTCGGTTGTTCATTGAATAAAATGTTACAAAAAAAAGTTTTAATTTAGGGAATCAAAAAGTTATTAATTAAAATTTTTAACTTTGAGGCGAATAGTGCATACATACTTCTAAAATTTTTTTTTTTGAAGAGTGTTATTTAAACAAAATATCATACTATATATAAAAGTGGAAATAGAAGACATGTAAATTTACTAAAAAGTCAATATGAATTGTATTAGTTAATTAGGTTAATTTTGTCATTTAATTATTTAATTTATTAGTGAATAATATTAAATAATTCATTAAATAGAAGTCTAATTCTATTATTTATATATAAAAATATATAACTAATATCAAAAAGAAAGAATAAATAATATAAAATTGATTTTATATTTTAAATAACTAAAATTAATTTGCTAGATAATATTATTATTATTATCATTTATAATTTTGTGTATTTTTTTATATATAGTGTGATATAGGAATTAAATATAATTAATAATTATTAGTATTTAAATTAAATGTAACTTAATTACACAATGAATCTAATTAATAAAAACTACATACATCGACACATAGATGATTGAGAATAAGGAGCTATTTTATATATGACTCTTAATAATGAATAAATTAGTATTTTGATAGAATTTGAGATAAATATGCACTCCTATAATTCATTATGAATAAAATATAATAATAAGACAAAATAAATTAATTAAAAAATAATATATATATATAAGCCAAATAGTAATTAATAATGAATCTAATATCTAATAATTAGATACAAAATATATTAAAAAATATTATTTAATAAAAAAAATATTAGAAAGGCACGTAAAAAAATATAATAAATTTAGAATCTGTAATACTGTTCATAAATTTATATTAAAATTTTCTATAAAAAATTGAATTTTTGTAATACCGAAAATGGTTGCACATGCAAACATATTTCAATAGAGTTTCAAGAAAGTGATATATATATATATATGTTTTGAAGAAAACTAATGTCAACATGAAAAAATAATAAAGTTGGAAAAAATAGTTGTTTTAAACAAGTAATTACCTGATAATCATATTATATACAAATAAATTTACTAAAAAGTATTGTATTACCATAAAATACTTCTATCTATATTTTATATTTGACTCTTAATAGTGAACAAATTAATAATTTATGAACAAAATTTCTATTAATATTGAAATCACTACCTCTATTTTATATATTACTCTTAATATTTGAAATAAACATACGTCATCATTCCAAATATTAGTGACATTAAGACTTTATCTATAAACAATAGTTCTATTAATATTGAAATGGAATTAGCTTATTAATATTATTGTAGCATTATAACACTATATTTAGCTAATATATTAATTAGTTAATTAACATTCTAAATAAGACAAAACAAATTAATAAAAAAAATTATATAAAACCAAACAGTAATTAATGATAAGTCTAATATCTAATAATCACATAGAAGACATGTTAATAATAAAAATTTATATAAAAACTAAATAATTAATAACGAGTTCAATATTTAATAATAATGTGCAAAATACGCGAGTAGCAAATAAAAATAAAAAGGAAAAATCTTCATCTATCAACAGTTGAAACCATCTAATAGGCCCGTCATGAACCAATTAGCACCCAGCTTCTCCACTATTGATGGAAAAAAAATCTTAAAAAACAATCCATTTCTCCACCACCATTAACACAATTTAATTTCTAAGACAATTGATTAATGAGTGAAACTGATGTATTGAGTGGATAGCAATGGGAGTGTATATATATAGAATTAGAAAAGAAAAACAATAGTGGAATGTGTATATTAGGCAAAGAGGAAGAGGGAGAAAGAGAGACATTAGACAGAGGAAAGGAGAAGAGGAAGAAAGAAAGGGTAGAGAAAGAGAAATAATAACAAAATACATAAGTAAAATAATTAATATAATAAGTAATACTTTTCGATAAATTATGGTCGTCCATGTTAGCGCAAGCTAGATTTAGAGAATGGTTATGTAATACTGAGGCTTAATTTATAACAAAAATGGAAATTCATATAATTTAACTATAATTTTTGAAGAATTAAATATAATTAGGGGTGACAATAATGAATACGATACAAATCCAACATGATATGTGCAGGTTAGGGTTGAATTTTATCGTGTTTGTGTCACAACCGTATCAATCCAATAAAAACACAAAAAATATCGTGTTGTGTTGGAATTAACTTGCTAACACAAAAAAAAAATATGTTCAACCCGGTAATAATTCATACCGTGTCATGTCATATCGACACATTTAACTCAACACGTTATAACCATATACACATTAACTAGATCATATTATACTAATTTTATATATTAATTGTACGTGTTCTATTAATCCGTTATTAAATAGATCGTGTTTATATTCAAATTTTGGATACGGTTAGCTTATTGTATCATGTTCGAGTTAACTCTTATTGTGTTACGAGTATATGAAGACAAGACCAATTAACACGAGTTACCATCCTTAGATATAATTGTAAAAATGCACAATTTATTTTGATATTTAACCAATAAAAAAAATAAAGCAAAACATACACACTTAGGTAGATCTTCAAAACTAATTAGAAAAGAAGTTAGAAATTGCAATCAAATGCATATTAATCTTAATTTTGTAAGAGTTAAAACCCATTATTTTTTATATATCAATTATTGTATTTTATATGTTGAACACAATATAATTCTTTATTCAGGAGTTCTTTGTTCTTCCATTACTTAATCAGAAGTATCCAGTTTGAATTCTGTATATAGACCACTTCTAAAACTTGAGAAGAAACAATTTACCTTCTTAATAAGTCTGTCTAGCACAAATCCAAACTATAGCTAAAACCAAAACGTTTTGATTCTTTCCTTGAACACTTTGGTTGTATAAGAAACTAAAGAACAAAGTTCAGATCAAAGTTGTTAAATTAGTACTCTCTACCTTAATGAATTTACTTTCATTTTCAAACAGATTGAAAAAATATATAAATATTATGATTGAAATTATAACTTATAATTACATGAGAGACAGAGAGAGAGAAAGCCTGTGCATTATTAATCAATCATATTATATCACAAATGCCTTGGCATTTACATGATAATGAATGAAAAAATTGGTTATACATCTTTCAAGCAGAGAAGAGAATTACAGGATACAAAAATCAGAAGGCAGGTTACAAAACAAATAAGAAAATTAAACACATTAAGAAAAGAAAAGAAAATTAATAAATCATCAGTTACCTCATCCTCAGACACTAGTGGTATTGTAGGAGACTTTAAGAATTACTGCCAATGGAACGTTGAGAACATGCCCTTGATTTCCAAAAAGTCCTATCCTTCCAAAGCTGGCAACAGAGTTGTTCATTGAGGCATTGAAAGTTATATTCAGGACTTGCTTCTCCCCGCTATCAATGGAAAAGTGCATCGGAGCCACCTTTACAGACACTCCATAAGGAGCACTCAACCCCACACTATATGTTTCCTTCCCTGCAATGTTAGTTACTACTCTTTGAACTGTTGTAGACTGATCTAACTTTCCAATTGTGACTGAGGGCAAGTTCAGGTTAACACCATTAACTGTTGAATTATAATTCCAACAATTTTGTCCTGTGTAGTTGAAGACCACAGGACCAGATCCATTGATGCCACATAGAAATGACATATAGTCGTCGTAACCTGTAAAAAAAAACAAAGGATATAGCTGAAGCCAGAGTAGAAAACATCAAGTTGATGAACCCTCCAAGACTCTTTTATGTCTTAATTTTATTATTGTCATTTCGCTCACATTCTGAGCCCTCACACTGCAATGGGTCAACAAGCATCGCTACAAGTAGCATTCTGGTGAAATTGTGTGTCAAGCATTCACATCATATCCAAGGAATTCTTAACCAAAAAAAAACAAATACAAAAATTCAGCATTATAATCATTAGATTCCCACTAGTAGCTCAATTCCTATGAAAAAGGAGTATATATGATTCATACAAAATGATATCCTGTAGAAAGAAGACATGGGTGATAAATTCAGAATAACTTACTGGAATAAAAAATTAGACCGGGATCCAAAGCTGCTGTTGCATTAACAAAACCACTGCCCATGTCAAATGGTGTTGCTGGAGATTGATTTTGTTCTGGATTGGCATAAGCACGGTGAGCCATAATCGGACCACCATTCTTATCATATAAGGTAGCTGTTGTGGAGAGTGCAGAAGCTATGGCTGAAGGACTGAAACTGGGGAACTTCTGCTTAATCAATGCAGCAAGGCCAGCAACATGTGGAGCAGCCATGCTAGTGCCGGACATCATTGCAAAGCTCTCACCTAGAAGAATAGTAAGATAGCTGTTGTAACCTACGTAATCTTAAGCAGAATCAAAACTGAAAATTTTCCTATATGTGCATTTATACCTTGGAATTCTACTGAATCAGTTCCAAGAGAACTCCAAGCAGCCCATATAGAATTTCCTGGAGCTACAAGGTTGGGTTTCAAAATGTCTGCGTCATCTAGAGAACTGTCTTCTGGATCTGGGCCTCTAGCAGAGTAATACATGATTACAGGAGCAGAATTGCTGTAGTTAGCTTTTAGTCCACCTGAAATGCTTGCAACAGCCCCAAATTCAGTGATTTTTTTTGTCGATTCATCTCTTTCCAATGAAGAATTATAGTACTTGAGTAAAGTCTGCCACAACAATTATGAAACCAATTATAATCTCTTTCTTAGCAGGTGCATGCATAAGAGAGAGAAATTAATTCATGAAAGCATCGCTTAACAGAAGACTATGGTTTAACATAGGTGAATCCAGAAAACTTTTAAAGAAACTTCATTATACGGCATGTCAGCATCATATAAAGACATTTGAAATATATATATATATATGTACTGTCGGCCAGAAGCTTCACCTTAGAATCATCAGGGGATGCAACTATGATACCAGGGATCCTCATTGGAGTAGGATTAAGCCGGAACCCAATCACAAACGGATCCATGTAAAACACAACACCCGCAGCACTGAGGTTTTTGGCCGTTGCTAAGGCTTGTTTGATGGTAGAGAGGCCAAGCACAAATCGAATGGAATAACTGCAAATCAGAAGGTTTCCTTGGACTAAACTCGGATCATAGCTACTGGAATCTTGGCATTCACCCACATATATATCAGAGGCAACTGTTGTGTCATTGTTCAAAGCATGAACTGCAGATATCAGCTTGTACATAGTATCGTTATCTGTTCCCGCTGAAAAAAAAAAAAGATAGCATGTCAACCTCTCTTGCCATATAGAATTGGCATATGCTTAAACTTGGATTAAATATGAGATCATGCTCCAAATCAAGAGGTCTTCCTTAAGCTATATAGAAGAGTTTGATAAATCATAAGATATACCCAATCCACACTCTAAATTCAAACAGGTATACCCTCAAGTGATCCATAATTGCTGCTGCTGGTAGAACACTAAAACTGCTATTTGACAATCAATACCTACAGAACTCTTTTAAAGTAAACAGCCAGACAAAGTAGAAAGCCTGTTGGTAATTAAAACGTCCATATATTTATAAAATATATGATTTCCTTTGCCTGTTCTCAAAAATAAAGAATTGGGTGATGTTGTTGTAGTGCATCTTCGCATATTGTGCAAGATTGATCACTGTGGCTTTTGTGAAATCAGTCAAGTGAACTGCACATTCTAACATTTAATATGGCAGTCACTTTTTACTTCACATCAAGAAATTCATTCTAAACATATTAAACTCATGAACTTGTTGATCATTCTTTTTGTTGGTTAACATACAAGATCCAAATTTGATTAAATAACATGTGATGCCTCTTGATTTATTTGGAATTTTTATTGAGTTAATATTAAGTTTATAAATGAACCGATACTCATTAATTTAAGCGGCCTGGAGTTTTCTATTTGGTCAGGTGTAATTTTTTAAGGTATATAGTACTTACAGTTTCATGGAAAGTGGTTTTTGAGAACTTAGGTTCATCACCACATTTTGAGTCTTTAGACATCCCCTCAAATATTTAGAGAACTAAATCTTCTATAAAGAGATTGTGGCCAGTTCAGGCAATAGAATCAAAACAAGTTTTGAGTTTGATCAATGAATAATAGAACATCATTATTAGTGTTCTAAAAACACAGATTTTAACTGTAAAAATCTAGCAAGAGATCGATCGCAAAATAATTGCTCAATTCTTACCCAACTTGTCTAGCAGTTCAGATCAGATAGGGTCTGAAACACTACACAGGAGTTCAGATGAAATAGTGGCTTGCAAACCCCAAGTGTATCCACTTGTTTCCCTAAAACATAATCAGGATTGGGGACACCTTTATCATAAGAATATTGTTCAGGTTGGGCAAACACCAGCACCATCAACATGATCAGGTACTCCAAATCCTTGAAACACAGGTAAGAACAAGGAAACAAATAAAATAATGTCTCTCCAACATAGTTTCTGATACTGGACAACCCAAAATAAGGATGCCAAGGGCAAGTTCTGGATGAAGTAGCAGGGAGAATAGTTGCAAAGCACCAGATTTGGAAAAGGCAGCAGAGCCAGAGGTGGTCATGATGAAAAGGAAAAATTGAAGAATTGGAACAGATACAGAAGAGAAATAAGAAAAAAGGAACCAAGAAGCAAAGAGAAAATTTCCTCTTAGGGTTCTGATATTAAATTAATTTTATATATGAATTGGTTTTCATAAATCCTAACTTAATTTCCTTTTCAACCTCATTTTTTTCACCTTTGTATTTGTTCTGATATCCTATTAATTGGTTTCATGAATGTGAATTTAATTTCCTTTTCAACCTCATCTTTCACCTTTTTTGTATTTGTTCTTTTTCTTGCTCCTCCTTTGAGCAAGGTTTTGGCCACATTTTAATGCATAGATAGGAACAAGAGACTCAGATTCAACACATAATTAGTCTATAAACACAGAGAAGAAAAGCAGTAATTTTTGAGAAAAACTCACGTGCAAGTCCAACTCCAGGAATAGTTATATTGTTGCCAAGCATTATTGAGTTAGTATACTCTCTGTCATGAGAAGCAGCACCAATGGTGAAGATCCATGGACTGAAGGAAGACATGCTTCTGGGTGATGGTCCAGTATTGCCTGCTGCTTGTACAACAAAAATGCCAGCCCTTACAGCTGAGAGCAAAGCCATGTCTATGGGATTAAAAAATGTTGCAAGACCAGGAGGACGCCTATTTGGAGTGATTGATAAACTTATAATGTCAACCCCATCCTGAGCTGCCTGTCAATTCATAATGAAGATTATTAATAATTGTCCATATAATTAGGCATCTCCAAACAGTCAAACAGGAAGCTAGCCAAATTGGCCTTTTTTTTAATCAAGATAAATTGGTTTGGTAGTAGATAAAAACTAAACATAAGCGCATAAAAAAATGGAATTAGATACTCAGGGATATTAGGTCAGGCATCAAATAAGAAACTTTGAGGGAAAAAAAAAAGCAGCACGTGTTCCCAAACACTATGGCCCTATAATAACACACCAGCATGTGCCACTCTCATAACAACCTTGGAAACCAAAAAGAAGAGATAATGAATCATCTGTAGGGATAAGCATTAAGCACAAAGCATATTTAGTAGGTGCAGAAAAGAAGAAGCATTGGTAAACTGTTCTGTGAATGTCAATGTGGTTTTGAACCTTTTTGCATCATTATGCAGTCAACTTCACAGAAACCTAGATGCAGAAACATAGTAATTACTTACCTGATCTATTGCAGCAACAACATCTGCAGCAAAGCCTCCGAAACTCTTATACAGTGCCTTATATATAGCAATACTGCAAAAGATGGCCGTCATTAATCATACAAGTACCATTACTCCAGATGTTGTTTAAAAAGCTCATATTTTAATATATGCAGTTTGCAAGAATAACAGTAAAAATATGAGCACCCAGTTTCTTTTTCTTGAGAAACCACTATTTCCTTTTTGAGGAAATTAGAATACCTAATAGTTCTCTACCTTACTTCACCAGGATGGCTGCTCCATAGAGTATGTGGGTACAGAATAAGTCTCTACATTTATTCTGATGTTTTTTAGGTTATAATCCTAAACACTTTCAGCACTTTTCTATACAAATCAAAAATCAATCTTGATATTTAGCAAATCGTGCAATTCAATTTGCTTGTCTCCTCTATTCTAAATCTTAAATTACCCGTGAACCTATCATTTTTTTTTTTTTAACTTGGTTAATCCTTTCAAGTGCCTCCAGAAGTTAGCAACAAACCTATGTTACCTACACAAGTCTAAAATTAGTCATTTTATGACTTTTGGTAGCCAGCTAAAAACATTAGAGAGAAGTAGTTCATGTAAATTCATAGTCACCTTCAAGCAAAGTTCTACCAACTTAAATTCTCACATTAACATTCTTTATTACATGAAGCCATGAATTTTGCCAGCCAATAATGAATGGCTAGAAAAGGCTTAGTTATTACAATGAACACTTTGTGTGAGAATGTTAAACAAAAGTATAATAATTATCAAATCAGGAAATGCATTCACAGGATCAAGCCCCAAGCCTTTATTTATCATCAAATTCTATGAAAGACTCTTTTAAAGTTTTCCCTTCAATAGGACATTTCAATCCAGAAACATATAATTTCATCAAGCTAAGGAGCAAACATTATCAAGGATCAGAACAGTATTTTCTGCTCAATATTCCACTAAGATGTTCCTCCCAAACAATCATTTGCATTTCACTAGCATACTAGTGTGTGCCTGTGGCCTACAAATTATAAAATTCTATGGATATCAATCTAGTAACATTTTGTGCATTACTTTCACTAGAATGTTTTCACCAGATTGCAGAAATACAGAATTGAAAGGAAAAAAAGGATATCAATTAAGAATTACTGTGAACGAGGAGCCATTCCACTAGCATTTCCGAAGTGATGCCCTGCAACAATTACTGGAATCCCATGGTTTCCCGCAGCAACGGAGGCAGTATGCCTGTAAATCCATTTAAGATTGATTAGCTTCATTTGGAAGAGTTGTTTCAAGTATTATATCATGATAAATGTTGGAATCAAGTTAAAACAAAGATCACAGATATAATTATTTGTCCTTGTACTATTGTTAGGTAAAGTAGAAGGCTCATCTACTGCAATAGTGGGTAAACAAACATCAGAATATAAAAACTTGCACATGTACCCAAGTCAGAGTCATACAAATCAAAAAATGTTCAAAGAACATATTAACAAATTCTATAGAAAATTTCTTGGGAATCATGAAAAATAAGGTGGAAAACCAAACTCATAAGCTTTATCATTTTTCTAAATTAAATTCACTGTTTCCAGTTACAAAAATCGAGTAGAAAATTTCTTGGGAATCATGACAAATAAGCTGGAAAACCAAACTCATAAGCTTTATCATTTTTCTAAATTAAATTCACTGTTTCATATTACAACAATTGTCTCTAGAATCAGACCCATGACTGCAAATACAATCTAAAGTTCGGTTCATTTGAGCTATGCTTCATTATCCTTATCTCCCCAGTCTTCTTTGTAACAGAAACTTACAACAGCTTTAAAATGGTTGACATAAACATTTTGTTTGACCTTATCTTGTGCTATGTGAAATTTAGATGACCTACAAATTTCATGTCGATCTTTTGAAGGTTTCATGGTGACTATGAGAGAAAGAAAGAATGGTATTGATTTTGCATAACCAAATTGGGCCACAAGCACAATATGACAACTAAAGTAGGAAAAGCAATAAACAAATCACATAAGGATACTTACGTGCCATGGCCATCACCATCAAAGGGTGAAGCATAATCCTGCGTAGAATTGAAAATTCCCCTGGTAATAGCAGATGCTGCAAAATGGCGAGCTGCAATGAGCTTCCTATTGCAAGAACCAGAAGGGAAGTCTTGTGTAACCTCACAGACACCAGAAAAATGAACAGGGACTGGATATGAGTGCTCAGATTCATCATCTGCAAAGCTAGGGTGAGTAGGATCAATGCCAGTATCTATGAAACCAATAACAATTCCTTCACCAGCAGTTTCATATCCGCCTTCTTTGACCCATGCCCCTTGTGGCAGACCCAAGAACTGTGGAGTGTGAGTAGTTGCTGTTCTAACAGAGTAATCCAGAACCACATTTGCCACTTCTCTCCTTCTTGAAAGCTTGTCAGCCTTTAGAAATTGACCAGAGTAACATTTTTTGAAAAAAAAAGAACATATATATATGAGGTCACTCTATATTTCCGTGAGGAAAAAATTTTCAAACACATGTTAAAAAGTAAAGAAAGAAAAAAGAAGCATAAAACTGTTGAAATGAGAGTCTACAGTTCTGCTGCCAAAGAATTATATTATAGAAGGAGAAAAGAAAAAGAAAAAAAAGGTACTTGTAGTAATAGTTACTACCCATGAATGTATTTACCAGCATAATTATGTTCGTAGCATGATAATAAATCATGATTATGTATATACCTGTTGTGGGGTAACGAGAAGAGCAAATCCATTTATCAAGTGGTGATAGCTATACAGCTTCAGATATTTCTCCCCCTTCAGAGCCCTCCTCAATAATGAATCATGAACTCGAGCTATATAAGAACCAGATGTCTGATGAGAGCTTGAATTGTTCCTAAAATGGAAAAAGGGTAATCAAAAGCTTAATTTGCCAAGTTCAATTCAGTTTAGCAAACTTCCTGAGAAAGCCAAAAGCTAAAAATAACTGGCCGTACCATGCACAATAAGTACTGTCAGATGAATTATGGGTAAATAATAAATAAAAAAAAATCTAAAAAAATAGCGAAGTAGTAATCAATTAAAACTCCATATCCGCATCTGAATCCCTATCAATTGAAGGCAGTGGTCAATGAGTAACAGCAGATAGAAGTTTAAAAGGGACAATGAAATCTAAATTTAAAAGAAGAGTAATACATCAGAAATAAAAACTTCCCTAATTTATTGTCAGACAATTTCCATAGGTAACTCCAAAGAAAGGAGAAGAGGACCCCATAACAGTTGGAACTTTTGACAGTCACTGATGATTTCACTTCAACCTTTTGCTAACTTTTATTGGATGCTACATATAAGCATAGAAAAATAAAGAAGAAAAGGGAAAATGCAGTTCCATGCTACCAACAAACGATAAGATTACCAACAATTTCGCTGACCATTTACTGAACAAGGTAATTACTCAGATGCACAAAAAGTTTCAGAAAGCAAGGAACATATAAAAGAAGCACAAATTTTGTACCTTGATCTATGGATTCTTCTTAGTCTACCAGGACCATGCTTGAAGACATTAGTTTCCTTTTTTAGCTCTTCTTCATAGTAATGAACAGCAGGAGGTTGCTTAAGGGTCACAATATATACAGCTGTAATTGAACTATCAGAATCATCCTGACAAGAAGTGCCCGCAAATATCCCCAGGCTAATAACCACCAGAAAATGCAACCAGTAAACCCTCTCCATTAGAAAGCAACCGATTTGGAGCTTAAACCCAAAATCCCAGAAACCAGATACACAGCAAGATGAACAATAACAAGCTTCAACTCCTCACCAACCCATATGCTCTCCACCTTCAAGCTCCAGTCTTTTCTCTAAAACAAGTGCTGCCCACTGAAGAAAATCCAGAAATGCAGAGACCGTTCACAGGAATTTGGAAACAGCTGTGAAGGAGAAGCTAATAAGGTACAGATGCCCATTAAACTTCCATTGGAGAAGTAAAGAATGGTCGAGAAAACGGGGGTTTTAGTGGAGAGGAAGGACCCTTTTGTGCACTTTTGAGAAATAAAGAGAGAAGAAGAAGAAGAAGAGAGATATCAGAGAATTTATAACTGGAGTATAGTTTAGAAAGCACCTGCAACTTTCTTGGGTGGTGTGAATATGAACGTTTAGTTTAATGAAAAGTTAAAGAAATACTCTTACCAAAAAAAAAGGGTAAAGAAATACAAATACTGGAAATATGAACGTTTTCTTTTGTTTTTTTCTTAGCGTGGGATTTTTTATTTTTTTTTTTTGTCTTCTAAAAAAAAAATATATATATATATATAAGCATATTAAATAAAAAAAATTCAAGCAAAAAAATAAAATAGCACATAAAATTTATATAATTCGACTCTTAATTATCTACATTAACAGAAAGTAATAAATTTTTTATGAAAAAATAAATAATTATAATAAAATAAAATTATATCTTTTTGAATTGATCAAATGCAAAATTACAATCTATTGTATTCTCCTTCTCACATAAATTAAAAAAATAAATTTCACTTCTAAATCTCTTAAAGGTATTTCTCCAAGTCTTCCTTTGAATGTTTACTATTCACTTTCTATTTTAATTTTTTATTAATAAAACTATTTAGAAAGAAAATAAAGAGCAGAGCAAAAGACAAAAAAAAAAGGAAAGAAAGAGAAAATAACAAAAAAAAAAGAAAAAAATAATAAAATATTACTTAAAAACTTTTAGTAACTCTTAAATCTAACGAGAAATAATGTAAATTTTAGGAAATAAAATAGATAAAAATAAATATATAAAAGATGTTGGAAGGTATAAAGTTTTCTAAATTTAGGTAAAAAGTGAAATAAAAAAATGATTGAGGATGCTCTTACATTTAAGAATATCCAAGCAAAACTCAAATTTACAATTATTGTATTTGCTTCATTGGTTTTTCCATTTAATAGCTTGAATTTGTCTATATTTATAAACACCAAAAATTATTTACCAAGATTTGGAATAAGAATCATTTTCTAAGTCTAATAATTTGTCCTGATTAATTTATACTAATTCAAATCTAACTTCGATTTCCTTAATTTAAAAGTTAAATCCCATTAATCCCTTTAATGCTTTTTTTTTTCTTGTTATCTTTTTGCTAAACCAAAAGCTACTATATAAATTAAGCTAAGAATATATATATATATATATATATATATATATATATATATATATATATATATATATATATTAGTTCATTTAGAGATTATGAGACAATAAAATAGTTATTCTTTTACGTCCATTATAAAAATAATGAATTTCCACTAATATTGATAATAGTGATAAAAAAAAGTCAAATTTAAAATCTCATTCAATTCTGAAATATCAACCAAATCACACACAATTGACAATGTTAATAAAATTTCAAAAATGAGAAATAGAAATTAGAAATTCTATTTAATCAATAAAAGCAGTGTATATATGGAGTTACTATTTTATTTTTATTAAATTAAATATGTAATTAGTATATATTAATACTTCTACATTAGAACAAATGATAAAATTGTCTAACGTGAATAAATATAAAAATGCTTTAATATCGCCAAATCCAAGACAATAATCTTTCTGAGCTTAAAGATAATGGGAATATATTTGTCAAGCAAAATATAATTAATATTAATTGATTCATATATTTAGCATTGGTATAATTTGATATAAATGAAGTTATATTTTATCAATTACACTCTTGAATGTGTATATGTTAGTAAACAATTGTAAATATTATGTGATTATGAAAACGCAAAAAATGAATTTAAACAATACATGCAACAAAGATGCACATTGTTAGACCACGACGAAAAAGAAAAAAAAAATAATTATAATAATAATAATATATTTAGTGTAATTTATACTGGGTGTCTTAGAACTATTGAATTATCAACTTTTAATCTCGATCATTCATTATCAACGGATGAGATTAAAAATTGATAATCCAATAGTTTTAAGACATCCGGTGTAAATTAGACCGGACGTACCTTAGAATTCTTCTAATAATAATGATTTCAAAATAATAATAATAATTTGGCATTATTTTATTTAGGAAAAATGATTTTCAAAAAAAATTATTTTTTTTAATTTTAAATTTTTATTTAAAAAGAATCAAATAAATAATTTTTTTTTTTACAGATTAAAAAAAAGTAATTTATAAAAATTTTAAAAAATCACTCAACTGAATAAAAAACTTTAAACATATTTTTTAAAAGAAGAAAGTAGGAACGAAGGATGAAATGGTGGGGCCTAATGAAAATGATTTGTAGATGTATGGGATGAAACCTCCGACTCCAATTTTGGCTTTATTTTCCTAAATGGTTGCCAAGTGCTCCTAATCCTAACGTTCTAATTTTTGTAAGGTTTTTTTTGTCACTACCTTTACCCGTGACCCCCTCTTTTATGTGGCCCTGCATATACCCACAATTCCACAATACAAAGACAATTGATAATAATAATAATAATATTTATCTAACTGAATTCTATAAATTTATGACTTTAATGAAAATTCATTCAATTACACGTTGATTTAATAATATATTTTTGTTATACTAGCATTTGATAGTAGGATAGAGGCCTAATATGGCAGTGACGGGTGATGGAATAATGCATTAAATACTGTTTTCTTTCATACAACAATTGAGTATATTTTAAATTAAAATACTAAATTAATTTAAGAATAACAATTGAAAAATTCATTTACACAACTTCTCGGTTAGAGGCTTTAATGGGTATAAATTCATAAAATTAAAAACATCAAAGTATTTATCTATCTATCTATCTATTTATTTGTTTATTTTTTTTTTAATAAAAAACATAATAGGAGTGACAAATTCTTTCTGGTGGGGACGGTTAGTGAGTGATGAAACACTTTTTTCTCGTAGCACATGAGAAAGTGGAAAATTCAGTGGAATTGTTTTAAATTCCATGGTGTGGAATCCTCATTGTTCCTCTATGTATAAAAAATAAAAAAAAAAAGATCATGTGGGTTTTCTTTTTGTCAAAGTGGTAGGTCATGATGGTATAATTCAATTAATAGTCAAACTTTTGGGACCATAATGGAATAAAATATAGTCGTTATTGGTATTGGGTGCATAGTATGCTCATGCATTCTCAAAATAGGACCTTATTTTTACAGTCATTATTAAGATCACACTTTTTAATTTCATTTATATTCATTGCCACCTCCATGTGGCTATCAATAAAGGGGTTAGTTCACAATTATGCTTAGCAATAACAAATACAATAAGAATTCAACATAAAATTTACAAATTATGATTGAAATTTATTGTATTCGTGTTATAGTTATTCCAATTCGATAACAACATTAAAATTATTATATCATTTTATGAATTGACTTGCTAAATCAGATTGAATTAACTCGTTTAATCAGATACATTTATAATTTATATAATTAATTATATTATATTATATTAATTCAATTTAATTTATAAATTAATTATATAATTAAATTGTTGTGTCGTGTTTTGTTAACTTATTTATTAAGTGGATCGTATTCGTATTTAAATTTTAGATACAATGAGTTTATCGTATTGTGTTTAAATTAACTATTATCGTGTTATGAATATACCAAGATGTGACATGAACACAATCCATTAATATGAATTGTCAATCTTATCTAGAAGGTATTTTGGATTGTTGTTAGATATTAAATGTTTAATTTTTTTAATTTAATGGGTGATTTTCTTAATTTTTTATAAATTATTATTTTCAAATGGAAAAAAATAT
>CATIWF010141926.1:0-10027 GCA_949630135.1 Balakata baccata
AAAAAAAAAAAAACATAAATGCTCTATGTCACCATGATCAAATTTCCGTTTCGACTCACACAGGAATTATTGACAATTCTCTCTCTATGTTTCTTTGTGTCGGGTGGGCACACAGATAAACGCTGCTCATAATTTCCACCGTCTATGGACTCTAATTCCCAGCAGACAGGTTCTTATTTTATTTGTTTTACTTTGTTTAATTTCAATTTATTTTTAAATTTTTAATCGATCCTTTAGGGTTTCTTTCTGTATCCGATCTCCACTCAATTGTCGATTCGTTCCTGTGAATATCATAGTGTTGCTGGTTGTTTTATAACTTCTCTCCGACACTTTTTTCAATCGGATTGGAAATTATTTGGCCATGGAAATTGAGGAGAATTCCAGTAATAATGGAGAATACTAATTTAAGTTATCAAAGAATCAATTATTAATGAAAATCTTTTTTTTTTCTTGGTTTCATGTCGATGGGTGTTCTAGAACCAGGCGTCGCGATTTGGTTGTTTTATGTATTTGTGTAATCAGGTGATTTATAAGGATAGACACATGTATTATTTTTATCCTGCTTGTAGTTCCCTTTTGTATTTTCTATGATGTGATGAATCTGCAATTCAGGTGAATTGTTTGTGGTTATAACATATTTAATTTGTTCTACAACTATTTATAACTGTATTCTTCTATTGCAGGTGGTAGTCCGCCTGCTAAGCCTTGGGAGCGGGCTGGGGCCTCATCGTCTGGCCCTGCACCTTTTAAGCCACCATCACCTGGTAGCACCAGTGATGTAGTTGAGGCATCTGGAACAGCAAAACCTGGTGAAATTGTTCCAGCTACCAATAGGAATACAACTGTGACCACAAATTCTATCGGTAGGCCTATACCTCCTAGGCCGTGGGAGCAGCAAACATATGGGAACACATATGGAGGTATAGTTATATCTGTTGAGCATGTTTGTATGTCTTATGGCAATGGCATGTATCTAAATGTGATTGTCGTCTTTACTTTTTGATTCCCACCATTACATTTCAAGAAAGAAGGTTCTAGTAGGACCTTTTGAGTCCTTGCCCTATAATATCCAGTGAATGAAAGATTATCACCATAGAAACCAACCTTGTGGGATGGGGAATGGTTCACAGCTTCCTTTATGCATGTGTATGTGTTTTTATGTGGAACTTATTATTTTTTTAATGTCCAATGCAGGATATGGCTCTGGCCTAACTTATAATTCTGGATACAGTTCCAGTATGATTGGTTCTTCATATGGTGGATTTGGAGGAAATTATGGTGGTGGATTGTATGGAAATAACATGTATAGAGGAGGTTATGGTGGTATGTATGGAGGTGGCATGTACGGTGGAGGAATGTACAATGGGGGTTATGGTGGTCCAATGGGTGGCTATGGAATGGGCATGGGTCCTTATGGTGATCAAGATCCGAATAATCCATATGGTGCTCCATCATCTCCTCCTGGATTTTGGGTATCTTTCCTGCGAGTGGTGAGGAATTTTTTTTAGTCTCTATCTCCCTGTGTCTTTGTTTTTGGCCTAATATCACTATTCAATGTCTGAATTCATCTTCCTAGATCCTGGGTCACATATACTATTGAATCACGTGTGTTATATAATTGAATGCATTTTCCTGGCTGTGTACCATGATTATATGATGAGAATAGAGTTTAAGATCAAGGGAAAGGGCAGGCAGCATATGCTTTCTTACATTTCATAGTCTCTTGATATGTAGAATATTTCAATGAGATTTATCTGATGAGGTTTAACTATTTCAAGCATGAAATTTTTTTATATCTTGATTTGCTATAATGCTGCAACAAGTTGACCTTTGTCATTGCAAATTATTTATGATGAGGCATTAAACTTTTTGGACTTGAAAACATTTAAAAAACTAAATGTGAGTCAATTGGGGGACATGTTTAGATTTGCTTTCTAATCTAGGAGCAGAAAACCACTAATGTTTCTACAATATGGAAATGTGTAGATATTTTGTGTGCCTGGAATGCTTGCTGACCTTCCTAATTCTTATAACTTTGAATATAAAACACTCTTTAGACTTAAAAAGGAAAAAAAAAAAAGTTGCAATGCTTCAATAAGATTCATTGTTGAATTTGGTACATGAGGCTGAACCAGTGGCAGAGTAGCTGTTTTATGTAATAAATAGTGTTTTTACTACTTTCAAATGAAAATTAATAATGATTTGTTATACAATGATGGCAGATGCAAGGTGTTGTGAACTGTTTTGGCCGAATATCCATTCTGATAGACCAGAACACCCAGGCATTTCACATGTTCATGACTGCATTACTCCAGGTCTTATTTCTTTTTTCTTTTCACATTATTATTCACCTCTTCTTCCTGTAAATAGATGCAAACTCAAAATAGAGTTACTTTGGATATAGGCTGTACTGGGATGAGGTCTTAACCCTCAAGTGTAACTGGAAAAAATTGACTTGTGTTATCTTTTGTAGCTCTTTGATCGCACAGGCTTACTGTATGGAGAGCTGGCCAGATTTGTTTTGAGATTGTTGGGAATTAGAACAAAGCCCAGGAAGGTTGAGGGACATGGACCTAATGGACTTCCTGCCCCCCATAACCCACATGGGAATCAGAACTTCATTGAGGGTCCTAAGGGTGCTCCAAGAAGTTCATGGGATAATGTATGGGGTGATAATTCTAGTACTTAAGCCAACAATTTCCAGTTTTGTTGGAAAAAAAATGTAGAATTGAGAGTTGTATTCTGGAAGGAGTCAGATTGGATGCAATGCTGCTGGATGTGTTAAGGTCGGCTCACTGAACTAATTCTGTTGTTTGCTTGAAATAAAAGGCTCTCTCTCTCTCTCTCTCTCTCTGTCTGTTGAAAGAATTTCAGCATTCTCCATGAAATATTTCTGCCATTATTTTCCCATTGATTTTGTACTAATGGTCCCCTGATGTTAATATGAGCCAGATAAAATAGCAGCTAGGAAATATTTCTGGGGGAGATGTTTGATGATTGGAAATGATGTTGTTAACATTATATTAATGATAATTACAGTTGCTGAAGATGCCTCGAATTGCCTGCTTGATGGTATTGGTATTGATGATAGCAACAGTTCTCATTAAAATTCTTGCAGGGATTCTGTGATTCAATTCTAGCATTTGTTAAAATATAATCTGCGTACTATACGTTTTAAGTTAATTGTTTTCTTCCAATATGGAACACCACTTACTAAAATATTATTTAATAGGAAATTAATTTGCGTCCTTTGCCAAGATAGATTGCAAGTGGGAAATCAATGTCCCTATTCTCTCAGAGCGCAATGCAACTAAGGATGTCCATAGTACTGCCAACAAATGAAAACAAAGTTACGTTCATCAATGCAATAAGCACTTTCAATTATGTGTTCTCCAGGGAAATCCCAACTCTTTAACTGGCATAACTGTATCTAGAGACTTCAACCAAGTTCTCTCTTTGAATGATTTTCACGTCAGTTTAGAGGTATAATAATCAACCATCATCATCTAACTGTCCGGTCAGGTTCTATACACATTATCTCTTCTTCCCTGATCTCAACATTACCTATATACAGTTTGAAGAACATTATTGCAGCAGGAGACAGTCGTCAACTCTTGCTGATAATTCTAACTTCACCACACAATGCCAAATTCCACTTTTGGAGCAACGGGCACCCCTTTACTATTGCCGTGATGGATTCATCACCAATAGTTCTGCACATCCGAAGGTTAAGGATTTTAAGCCTTGCGGCAAGACCAGAACCAATTGCTGCCAAACCATGTCCATGAACGCACCAGCTTATACCAGAAACATTTAAACATTCGAGCCTACCGCCACTAACAATTCCCATGATCCCTTTTGGTTCAAGGTTACATGACCCGGCATCTACATAAGCTAAAGTTGGTGAGCACCCTATAAAGCCGATACCAGTTATTCCCCTGCAACAAGATATCTTACCCCCCTGAAGCTGACAGCAAGCTTGAGAAACTGTTCTAAGTCCACGGTCGGAAACAAGTGGGCAGTATGAAAGATTTATTTACTTCAAAGCTGGGCGACCAGTAGCCAAAGTCTCTAGCCCAATATCAGTAATATGACATCGATAAAGACTAATAATTGCTAGGAAGGGACAACCGATAGCAACCAGGGAAAGTACATTATCGGTGAGCCCAAAACAGCAATCCAGATGAAGAGAGTGCAACTTTGAACCAAAAAAATTGCAATGGCATTAAAGCTGAATCTGGCAGATCAGTGCAACCAAACAGGTGAGGTAAAATCAGATCATCGGAAAGGTGCATGATGATGGTAAAATCATCACTGGAATGATCTTCCATAGCAACTTTGTTAATGCTCTTCTAAAGGCTGAAAAGCTCGGATCTTCATCTTTATGGTGAACTTTTTATAAACTGAGCTAGATGAGGTGGGAGAGTCAAATGCATTGCTGATTTTGATTTTAAGAGGGATAAAACTGAAAAGCAACCTTAACTACATTAAACCTACAAAATTCTTTTCCTTAGGCCAGTACAATTGCCTATTGCCTACCTTGGTTAAAGTCCCTTGCTGCAAAAAGCTCAAATTGAAACCAGCTGTTGTTTGCATCAAATTGAGTAATTCTTATAAAATTAAAATAAATTTAGCAAGATACTACCTGTGTGTTCTTACTGTGAGAATTTCCATTCGAATCCCAATCATAATCAGTTTAGTAACAGAATGAGTCCAGTCTGCTGCGGTTGGAATTTTAATCATTGCAAAAAACAGAGTTTCCAGCTCCATGAACGATGGTCATGTTACTTCGTGAACTAACTCACTTAATAATAATTAAAAAAAATCGTGGATTATGTACAATGAAAATGTGATCAGTCGATGACAGCAAGATTTTGATACTCTTCTCCGGAAATGGCAGCTTCCATAACAGAGACAGGGTCAATATCACCATCTCTATCCAAGAAAAGCTTCATCAAGTTCTTTGAAAACCCACTGACCATGGCCACCCCTTTTTGTGCTGCGGTCACTGGTGTAGCCTTTGAGTCTCTCAAATTCCAAAACACAACCTGTGGTATCACGTTTCCATATCCCTTCTCTTTGAATTTCCTCACTATAACATCATAGTCAGTTTCATGAGGTCTTGAAGACGCTTTATCGAATTCCATGTCACTAAACACAAAGACTCTCTTGATCATTTGATCCTCCTTCAATCCCCCATCAACAGCCACTTGCAGAATTAGATCAAACACCTTCTGCAAATCAGGTTTGTCGCCCAATTCAATGCTTCTCACAAGCGCAGTTTTCTGCAAAAGACTCTTACCTTGAACCACTTGAAGGGTGGGTTTTTCACTGAAAGTTATAAGCTTTCCCTTCCATGGCTCCTCACTCAGTTCTGAGACTAACACACCCAATGCTACAGATACCTCCATTGGGGTCTCACACAGTCTAGCAGACACATCACAAATGGCCATACAGTTTTTCAACTTTCGTTTCGATTTCCCTTTCTGGGTTCTTTTCCACTGATACTCTGCTACTTGCCCTCCATCATCATCAGCCAAAGAGAGAATTATCTCATGGGGAAGCAATGCACCCGCAGACATCTTGGCTTTGCCCGATTTCACATCCCTCAAGTACTTGCAAAACCGCTCCTCATCATGTTTCAAGAACTTCTCCTTGTAAAATTTCATTGCAACTGAAGCAACCCGCTTGTACGGAATGACACCCCATCTGTTCTGGCCAATGTACACCTCCGGCAACTCCAGAACCTTGCGCAGAGGCACCAGAACCTCCTTCCTCAACCGATCACGAATCCTGTAAGCGTAGTGTGCTTCTTCAATCCCTTCATATTCTGGGTAGGATTCTCTTGGGAATACCTTTCTTGCAATGCTCTCACAAAGCAGTAGTGATCGATCAAAGGAAGAATCAATAGATGGACACCATTTAGCGGCAAGGCTCACCTTTGTGATCAGACCAGACTTTATGTGCTCCATGTCTGCTTTCAGGCATTCTGCAAAAAAGTCTGAAACGCGGTCGTATAAGAATCTAAAATCTGGGTCACTGTTGTATTTCTCATAAACTTTCTTCGCCATGGCAACCCTTTTCTTTTTCCTAGCCTTACTTGCTTTCTCTTTCTCAAACTTGTTCCTTTCCATAGCATTCGACATCCTGATTTCTCTGGTTGATCTGGGCTTTGCCTTCCGTCCTGATTTCTTAGATTGTATTGTTCTGCTTCGAAATGGACCTCTAAACCTGGGACCCTTCCTCTTGGCTCCGAACTTTCTTTGTTCCCACTCTGCCCTTTGGATCTCCCTCACAGTGGATCCTTCAAGAATCCGGTAAAGAATCTCGGGCAAATCCTTAAAGTACCCAAAATCTGCCATGTACGGTACATTACACGCAAGAGTTTTGGGGTGAAATTTATGGAGCCAAAGCGCAGCTGCATAGAATCCTTCTTTATCAGATTTACCAGTTCCGCGAACACCCCTCAGATTGCAGACGAGCTTAAGGGTGGTCAAGGGGTTATACTGCCAGGCTTCATGGAGTCTCCGATTGATGGATTCAGGTGGGGTATCGGGTACAACATGGAAGAAGAAATCGAGACAAGGATTACCAGACGAAAGATAAGTCGGGGAAGAATTTTTTGTCAGACCCATTGGAGGATTAGGCTGAGGAGCAACTCTGGTTTTGTTGAAATTGGATACCATAATATCCATGAAAGGATCATGAACAGCTGATGGATTATCACAAGTTTTTGCTAGAAGAGTGGGGTCGTGCAGCTCTGGAGGTCCGAGCAGAGAAAATTTCGGTGCCATTCTGATAGGGTTTTGGTTAGGGATTCGGATGAAACAGAAGAAGAAATTTGCCTGCGTTTTGTTGAATTGTTGATTAGAGAGGGACTTGGATATTTATATAGAAAATGTACTTGGTGACCAATTTTCAGTGGCGTCTTCCCCAGCTAATACCCCCACATTATTCAATTTAAAAAAAAAAAAAAACAAAAAATCCCACCAATTTATCAATCAAATTTAATAAATAAATATTCAAAATTAATTAATATTATTGAGATTCTTAATTTTTCAAATATTTTTTTATTAATTTGGTTTATATGAAATGACTCTATGAGACTTTTTGAAAAGGGTATTTGAGATTGATATTAAATATTTTTTAAATTTTTTTTATTTAATTAACTGATTTTTTTAATTTTTATAAATTATTTTTTAAATTTATTTCTGAAAATATATATATTTATTTACTTTTATCTAAAATTTTTTTTTAAAATTCAAAAAAATTAAATCTGAAAACGTTTGTTTTTTAAATGCAATACCAAAAGATGCTGCAAATGTGCCCCTGGAATCTTCATTGACTATTGTTTTCAGAACCTTTGGATTTCCAATTTTCTATAGAAAATCTTAACAAGTTTGTTTTACATGCAAAAAGAAATTCTTACCGCGAGTAACCGAAACTACAGCTTTAACCTGTAAGTAATATCAACATACCAACCCAACAACTCATCCAATGATTCATATTACACCAACATCGACATTGATATATTCAATTCAATTGAATTTTATCTGCCAATATCATCACTATTAGCTACATAAAATTAACAAATTCCCAACATCTATTACCCAAGCAAGTAAAAAAAAAAAAACTGATTATTGATCTGAAGAAAAGAGAACGTATAAACATGTAAAACCAAGGAAATTCAAGAAAACAGAGCAGTATTTGATTAGCCATTAAGCAATCAAAAACCCAGAAAATGGATTTCAATTCCCTGAATTTAGTTCTGAAAAATCACAGTTTAACTCACTGACAGTCCAAAACTAGTTTATTACTCAGAAGTCATGTTTAAGTAGCAAGAAGAAAACAATCTACGTTTTGCTTTTTGAGTAAGAATGAGATCATATATTGATCTAACTCCAGTAATTAATCAACATGTTCAGATACGTCCTTATGGATATACAATAAAGTATAACTAACTCGAGTATTTAATATTAATTATGTATTACAAAAACTGAATTTGAATACAGGATAAACACCACTGAACAGTGTCAACTCCACAGTTACAATCCTTCCACTTCTAACTAACAAATTTGTGTTCCGACTGTGCACTTCTTCAATGTTTTTGCTTTGATCATCTCATTATCTTGCTGTCTTCCATCACTGGTCATACCTTCTGCGCACAGCTTCATAACTTCTTCAGGTTTTATCTCGTCAAACAGAATTTTCCTCCTGAAACCTGAGTTCTTTGGATTCTTCAGATTAAACAACAACGACCGGTACTTGTTACGGCAGGATCGGTTACAAGAAGGATCCCAGTTGAGAAACAATGCAATTCCACCAAAGCTACAACTCTCACAGGATCACATGAATTGAGTTTATTCCTTCTTTCTCCTTCAACTTCACCTAAAACCATACAGAGAGCCTGAAAGACCTGTTCTAGTATCTTGTTCCTCATGGAATTGTCACAGTTGGGCATATTATCCTCCCTAACTGCTGGTCTCTGATAATGATTAGCCATCAAACAGGTCTTTTTTAACCTTAACTGTCTTTGGAATCCTAGCTTTAATAGGTTTGGCAGGTTTCAGAGTTTCAACAGGTTTAGCAGGTTTAGGGTTTTGGACAGATTTTACGCCTTGATTGTAAAGTTTCCTTCTCCAATTGGCAAGAATAAGAGAAGCAAGATCTTTAATGTTACTTCTTGGAAGTGTACAAAGAAAAGCACTATGCTTACCGGCATGAGTGTTGACAATGGCTTCCACGCTCAGAGGTAATGACTTGATTTTGGAGAGTGCATTAACGCACTTGTACTCTAAATTACCACACCTTGCAGCTTTCCACGCCACTTCAACCAGTTGCTCTAGTTCTTTCTCCTTCACCTCTATCCACTCAAAATTGTTGATTATAATCGACTGAAACTTAAACAAGAACAAGAAGACTTGCTGCAGTTTGTATGAAAGATAAGAAGAAGAAGAAGAAGAAGAAGAAGAAGAAGAAGAAGAAGAAGAAGAAGAAGACTGTCTAATATTGATAACAAGTATGAACAAATATGCGTATGATATAGTTTTAAGAAATTTAATTCTTTTGGTGTAGGGACTAACTCAGACTTGAGGGCAAAGTTGTATATCCCATTCTTGTCAGGAGAAGGATGACTTGATTTTGACGCAGGTCTAAATAAAATTAACATTGGTCTTAGCTGGCATTCAAACTAATCATATAATCAAATCCTCATTCTATCTGTGTTTTGTCAAAATCTAATTCATTCTATAGACAACATTGATTTCATGTGAAAATTTAATCAGGTTGATGGATAAATAAATATGCAGTGATATCTCAGCTTGCAATTAGATTTGTACCTCAAGTATATCTGCTGTTCTGCCGTTTAGTTTGGTCGTTTTCTCATATTCTTACAACGCCAGGTGCTGCTCATTTGCTAAATTGCATTCACTTGAGAAATTTTTTGTACCATTCTTGTCCACTTGACCATCATCAACTGCTAATGTCTTGTTATTCTTCTATTTCCTATTATTGAGAGTTGAATACTAATCTGAATAGTGAAATATTGTCAATGTAAATAGTTAATAAGCCAGAATGATAGGCTAAAACTGAAGAGCAGGAATGAAACCTGATTTTAGTCATACAAGTTCATCTGCTTCTTCGTGCAAAGCTGCAAAGCCTGGTTTGCACTCAATTCTTCCTTAACTGTGGTAATAGCTTCAGTAAGTTTGTTAATTTCTGATGAAGTGAGTTCTGAATCCATATATGTGCCTCAGTTCGTGTAGGAACTAAAAGAACTAGCAGGATTCTGCTGAGTGCTGACTAAATACTTTGCTGATGAAGCTTCCATTATCAGCAAATTATTTAAGCTAGACACTAGAGAAGAGACGAGGCTTGCATCCCTACCAGACACATTTTAACCTTTTGCGTTACTCAGGATAGACAATCATGTATTTTGGGAGCTCTCGTTTCAGGATGTTGTGCAGATACATCCTTCAAGTAGCCTCAACCAGCATCCTAATGATAATAAGCATACTGTATTTAGATG